>OU342744.1:397506542-397586670 GCA_910589775.1 Avena eriantha | reverse complement strand
TTGCATGTGTGTTATTTTCATGAACCAGATACGGATACACAAGTTTCATTGCATGTTTGTAGTTTTCACAAACCACATAAGGATCCAACAGTGTAATTTCATGTCTGTTCTTTTCATGAACCACATAAGGATCCACCAATGTCATTGCATGTGTGTTCTTCTAAATAAACCACATAAGGATCCACTAGTGTCATTGCATGTTTGTTCTTCTCATGAACCACAGCCAGTGTCATTGCATGTGTGTTCTTGTAAACAAACCACATAAGGATCCACTAGTGTCAATGCATGTGCATTCTTCTAAACAAACCACATAAGGATACACCAGTGTCATTGCATGTGTGTTCTTTTCATGAACCATAGCTAGAATCATTGCATGTGTGTTGTTCTAAACAAACCGCATAAGGATCCACTTGTGTCATTGCATGTATGTTCTTTTCATGAGCCGCACCCAGTGTCATTGCATGTCTGTTCCTCTATACAAACCACACATGGATCCACCTAGAGTCATTGCATGTGTGTTCTTTCATGAACCGCAACTAGAGTCATTGCATGTGTGTTCTTCTAAACAAACCACATAAGGATCCACCAGTGTCATTGCATGTATGTTCTTATCATGAACCACACCCATTGTCATTGCATGTGTGTTATTCTCATGAACCACACACGGATACACCAGTGTCATTGCATGTGTGTTCTATTCATGAACCATAGCTAGAGTCATTGCATGTGTGTTCTTCTTAACAAACCACATAAGGATACCACAGCCAATGTCATTGGTTGTCTGTTCTTCTCATGAACCACACATGGATCCACCGTTGTCATTGCATGTGTGTTCTTTTCATTAACCCAGTTAGAGTCATTGCATGTGTGTTCTTCTAAACAAACCACATAAGGAGCTACCAGTGTGATTGGATGTGTGTTCTTCTCATGAACCACACCTAGTGTCATTTGATGTGTGTTCTTCTCATGAACCACACATGGATACACCAGTGTCATTGCATGTGTGTTCTTTTCATGAACCACAGCTAGAGTCGTTGCATGTGTGTTCTTCTAAACAAACCACATAAGGATCCACCAGTGTCATTGCATGTGTGTTATTTTCATGAACCAGATACGGATACACAAGTTTCATTGCATGTTTGTAGTTTTCACAAACCACATAAGGATCCAACAGTGTAATTTCATGTCTGTTCTTTTCATGAACCACATAAGGATCCACCAATGTCATTGCATGTGTGTTCTTCTAAATAAACCACATAAGGATCCACTAGTGTCATTGCATGTTTGTTCTTCTCATGAACCACAGCCAGTGTCATTGCATGTGTGTTCTTGTAAACAAACCACATAAGGATCCACTAGTGTCAATGCATGTGCATTCTTCTAAACAAACCACATAAGGATACACCAGTGTCATTGCATGTGTGTTCTTTTCATGAACCATAGCTAGAATCATTGCATGTGTGTTGTTCTAAACAAACCGCATAAGGATCCACTTGTGTCATTGCATGTATGTTCTTTTCATGAGCCGCACCCAGTGTCATTGCATGTCTGTTCCTCTATACAAACCACACATGGATCCACCTAGAGTCATTGCATGTGTGTTCTTTTCATGAACCGCAGCTAGAGTCATTGCATGTGTGTTCTTCTAAACAAACCACATAAGGATCCACCAGTGTCATTGCATGTATGTTCTTATCATGAACCACACCCATTCTCATTGCATGTGAGTTATTCTAATGAACCACTCACGGATACACCAGTGTCATTGCATGTGTGTTCTTTTCATGAACCATAGCTAGAGTCATTGCATGTGTGTTCTTCTAAACAAACCACATAAGGATACCACAACCAGTGTCATTGGATGTCTGTTCTTCTCATGAACCACACATGGATCCACCGTTGTCATTGCATGTGTGTTCTTTTCATTAACCACAGCTAGAGTCATTGCATGTGTGTTCTTCTAAACAAACCACATAAGGATCTACCAGTGTCATTGGATGTGTGTTCTTCTCATGAACCACACCCAGTGTCATTGGATGTGTGTTCTTCTCATGAACCATACATGGATACACTAGTGTCATTGCATGTGTGTTCTTTTCATGAACCACAGCTAGAGTCATTGCATGTGTGTTCTTCCAAACAAACCACATAAGGATCCAACAGTGTCATTGCATGTGTGTTCTTTTCATGAATCAAATAAGGATATACCAGTGTCATTGCATGTCTGTTCTTTTCACAAACGACATAAGGATCCACCAGTGTCATTGCATGCGTGTTCTTCTAAACAAACCACATAAGGATCCACTAGTGTCATTGCATGTCTGTTCTTCTCATGAACCACAGCAAGTGTCATTGCATGTGTGTTCTTCTAAACAAACCACATAAGGATCCACCAGTGTCATTGCGTCTGTGTTCTTCTAAAAAACCACATAAGGATCCATCAGTGTCATTTCATGTGTGTTCTTTTCATGAACCACAGATAGATTCATTGCATGTGTGTTCTTCTAAACAAACCACATAAGGATCCACCAGTGTCATTGCATGTGTGTTCTTCTCATGAACCACACATGGATACACAATTGTCACTGCATGTGTGTTCTTTTCATGATCCACCTAGAGTCATTGCATGTGTGTTCTTATAAACAAACCACACGTGGATCCACCAGTGTCATTGCTTGTGTGTTCTTTTCATGAACCACAGCTAGAGTCATTGCATGTGTGTTCTTCTAAACAAACCACATAAGGATCCAGAGTGTCATTGCATGTGTGTTCTTCTCATGAACCTCACCCAGTGTCATTGGATGTGTCTTCTTCTCATGAACCACACATGGATACACTAGTGTCATTGCATGTGTGTTCTTTTCATGAACCACAGCTAGAGTCATTGCATGTCTGTTCTGCTAAACAAACCACATAAGGATCCAGCAGTGTCATTGGATGTGTGTTCTTTTCATGAATGACATAAGGATGCACCAGTCTCATTGCATGTCTATTCTATTCACAAACCACAGAAGGATCCACCATTGTCATTGCATGTCTGTTCTTTTTATGAACCACATACGGATCCACCAGTGTCATTGCATGTGTGTTCTTCTTAACAAACCACATTAGGATCCACCAGTGTCATTGCATGTATGTTCTTCTCTAGAACCACAACCAATGTCATTGCATGTGTGTTCTTCTAAACAAACCACAAAAGGATCCACTAGTGCCATTGCATGTGTGTTCTTCGAAAGAAACCACATAAGGATCCACCAGTGTCATTGCATGTGTGTTCTTCTAATGAACCTTAACCAGTGTCATTGCATGTGTGTTCTTCTAAACAAACCACATAAGGATCCACCAGTGTCATTGCATGTGTGTTCTTTTCATGAACCATATGAGGATACACCAGTGTCATTGCATGTCTATTGTTTTCACAAACCACATAAGGATCCACCAGTGTCATTGCATGTGTATTCTTTTCATGAACCACATAAGGATCCACCAGTGTCATTGCTTGTGTGTTCTTCTAAACAAACCACATAAGGATCCACTAGTGTCATTGCATGTCTGTTCTTCTCATGAACCATTGCCAGTGTCATTCCATGTGTGTTCTTCTGAACAAACCACATAAGAATCCACTAGTGTCATTGCATGTGTGTTCTAAACAAACCACATAAGGATCCACCAGTGTCATTGCACGTGTGTTCTTTTCATGAACCATAGCTAGAGTCATTGCATGTGTGTTCTTCTAAACAAACCACACAAGGATCCACTAGTGTCATTGCATGTTTGTTCTTTTCATGAACCACACCCAGTGTCATTGCATGTCTGTTCCTCTATACAAACCACACATGGATCCACCTAGAGTCATTGCATGTGTGTTCTTTTCATGAACCACAGCTAGAGTCATTGCATGTGTGTTCTTCTGAACAAACCACATAAGGATCCACCAGTGTCATTGCATGTGTGTTCTTATCATGAACCACACCCATTGTCAGTGCATGTGTGTTCTTCTCATGAACCACACATGGATACACCAGTGTCATTGCATGTGTGTTCTTTTCATGAGCCGCAACTAGAGTCATTGCATCTGTGTTCTTCTTAACAAACCACATAAAGATACCACGACCAGTGTCATTGGATGTGTGTTCTTCTCATGAACCACACATGGATCCACCGTTGTCATTGCATGGGTGTTCTTCTCATGAACCTCACCTAGTGTCATTGCATGCATGTTCTTCTCATGAACCACACATGGATACACCAGTGTCATTGCATGTGTGTTCTTTTCATGAACCAAAGCTAGAGTCATTGCATGTGTGTTCTTCTAAACAAACCACATAAGGATACCATAGCTAGTGTCATTGGATGTATGTTCTTCTCATGAACCACACCCAGTGTCATTGCATGTCTATTCCTCTAAACAAACCACACATGGATCCACCTAGAGTCATTGCATGTGTGTTCTTCTAAACAAACCACATAAGGATCCAGAAGTGTCATTGCATGTGTGTTCTTTTCGTGAACCACAGCTAGAGTCATTGCATGTGTGTTCTTTTCATGAACCGTAGCTAGAGTCATTGCATGTGTGTTCTTCTAAACAAACCACATAAGGATCCACCAGTGTCATTGGATGTCTGTTCTTCTCATGAACCACATCCAGTGTCATTGGATGTGTGTAATTCTCATGAACCACACATGGATGCACCAGTGTCATTGCATGTGTGTTATTTTCATGAACCACAGCTAGAGTCATTGCATGTGTGTTCTTGTAAACAAACCACATAAGAATCCACCAGTGTCATTGCATGTGTGTTCTTTTCATGAACCACATAAGGATACACCAGTGTCATTGCATGTCTGTTCTTTTCACAAACAACATAAGGATCCACCAATGTCATTGCATGTCTGTTCTTTTCAGGAACCACGTAAGGATCCACGAGTGTCATTGCATGTGTGTTCTTCTAAACAAGCCACATAAGGATCCACCAGTGTCATTGCATGTATGTTCTTCTAATGAACCTTAACCAGTGTCATTGCATGTGTGTTCTTTTCATATACCACATAAGGATACACCAGTGTCATTGCATGTATGTTCTTTTGATGAACCACATAAGGATCAACCAGTGTCATTGCATGTCTGTTCTTTTCATGAACCACATAAGGATCCACCAGTGTCATTACATGCGTGTTCTTCTAAACAAACCACATAAGGATCCACCCGTGCCATTGCATGTCTATTCTTCTCATGAACCACAGCTAGTGTCATTGCATGTGTGTTCTTCTAAACAAACCACATAAGAATCCTCCAGTGTCATTGCATGTGTGTTCTTCTAAACAAACGACATAAGGATCCACCAGTGTCATTGCATGTGTGTTCTTTTCATGAACCATAGCTAGAGTCATTGCATGTGTGTTCTTCTAAACAAACCACACAAGGATCCACTAGTGTCATTGCATGTCTATTCTTTTCATGAACCACACCCAGTGTCATTGCATGTCTGTTCCTCTATACAAACCACACATGGATCCACCTAGAGTCATTGCATGTGTGTTCTTTTCATGAACCACAGCTAGAGTCATTGCATGTGTGTTCTTCTGAACAAACCACATAAGGATCCACTAGTGTCATTGCATCTGTGTTCTTATCATGAACCACACCGATTGTTAGTGCATGTGTGTTCTTCTCATGAACCACACATGGATACACCAGTGTCATTGCATGTGTGTTCTTTTCATGAACCGCAACTAGAGTCATTGGATGTGTGTTCTTCTTAACAAACCACATAAAGATACCACAACTAGTGTCATTGGATGTGTGTTCTTCTCATGAACCACACATGGATCCACCGTTGTCATTGCATGGGTGTTCTTCTCATGAACCTCACCTAGTGTCATTGCATGCATGTTCTTCTCATGAACCACACATGGATACACCAGTGTCATTGCATGTGTGTTCTTTTCATGAACCACAGCTAGAGTCATTGCATGTGTGTTCTTCTAAACAAACCAAATAAGGATACCACAGCTAGTGTCATTGGATGTATGTTCTTCTCATGAACCACACCCAGTGTCATTGCATGTCTATTCCTCTAAACAAACCACACATGGATCCACCTAGAATCATTGCATGTGTGTTCTTCTAAACAAACCACATAAGGATCCAGAAGTGTCATTGCATGTGTGTTCTTTTCATGAACCATAGCTAGAGTCATTGCATGTGTGTTCTTTTCATTTCATGAACCACACCTAGTGTCATTGCATGTCTGTTCCTCTAAGCAAACCACATAAGGATCCACCAGTGTCATTGCATGTCTGTTCTTTTCATGGACAACACATGGATCCACCAGTGTCATTGCATGTGTGTTCTTTGCAAGAACCACACCTAGAGTCATTCCATGTGGGTTCTTATAAACAAACCACACATGGATCCACCTAGTGTGATTGCATGTCTGTTCTTTTCACAAATCACACATGGAGCCACCAGTGTCATTGCATGTGTGTTCTTTTCATGTATCACAACTAGAGTCATTGCATGCCTATTCTTTCCACAAACCACACATGGATCCACCCAGTGTGATTGCATGTCTGTTCTTTTCACAAACCACACATGGATCCACAAGTCATATTGCATGTGTGTTCTTCTAAACAACCCACATAAGGATCCATAGGGTCATTGCATGTCTGTTCTTTTCATGAACCACACCCAGTGTCATTGCATGTCTGTTCCTCTAAACAAACCACATAAGGATCCACCAGTGTCATTGCATGTGTGTTGTTTTCATGAACCATCGCTAGAGTCATTGCATGTGTGTTCTTCTACACAAACCACATAAGGATCCACTAGTGTCATTGGATGTGTGTTCTTCTCATGAACCACACCCAGTGTCATTGGATGTGTGTTCTTCTCATGAACCACACATGGATACACCAGTGCCATTGCATGTGTGTTCTTTTCATGAACCACATCTAGAGTCATTGCATGCGTGTTCTTCTAAACAGACCACATAAGGATCCACCAGTGTCATTGCATGTCTGTTCTTTTCATGAACCACACCCAGTGTCATTGCATGTGTGTTCCTCTAAACAAACCACACATGGATCCACCTAGAGTCATTGCATGTGTGTTCTTCTAAACAAACCACACATGGATCACCCAATGTCATTGCATGTGTGTTCTTTTCATGAACCTCAGCTAGAGTCATTGCATGTGTGTTCTTCTAAACAAACCACATAAAGATCCACTAGTGTCATTACATGTGTGTTCTTCTCATGAAACATAGCCAGTGTCATTGCATGTGTGTTCTTCTCATGAACCACACATGGCTGCACCAGTGTCATTACATGTGTGTTCTTTTCATGAACCATAGCTAGAGTCATTGCATGTGGATTCTTCTAAACAAACCACATAAGGATCCACCGGTGTCATTGCATGTGTGTTCTTCTCATGAACCACAGCTAGAGTCAATGCATGTGTGTTCTTCTAAACAAACCACATAAGGATCCACCAGTGTCATTGCATGTGTGTTGTTCTCATGAACCACACATGGATCCACCAGTGTCATTGTATGTCTATTCTTTTCATGAACCACACCCAGTGTTATTGCATGTCTGTTCCTCTAAACAAACCACATAAGGATCCACCAGTGTCATTGCATGTATGTTCTTTTCATGAACAACACATGGATCCACCAGTATCATTGCATATGTGTTCTTTTCAAGAACCACAGCTAGAGTCATTGCATGTGTGTTCTTCTAAACAAACCACACATGGATCGACCAAGTGTGATTGGATGTTTGTTCCTTTCACAAACCACACATGGATCCACCAGTTTCATTGCATGTGTGTTCTTTTAATGAACCACAGCTCGAGTCATTGCATGTCTGTTCTTTCCACAAACCAAACATGGATCCACCCAGTGTGATTGCATATCTGTTCTTTTCACAAACCACACATGGATCGACCAGTGTCATTGCATGTGTGTTCTTCTCATGAACCATAGCCAGTGTCATTGCATGTTTGTTCTTCTAAACAAACCACATAAGGATCCACCAGTGTCATTGCATGTGTGTTCTTTTCATGAACCACATAAGGATCCACTAGTGTCACTGGATGTGTGTTCTTCTCATGAACCACAAATGGATCCACCAGTGTCATTGCATGTCTGTTCTTTTAATGAATCACGGCTAGAGTCATTGCATGTCTTTTACTTGCACAAACCACATATGGATCCACCTGTGTCATTGCATGTTTGTTCTTTTCATGAACCACAGCTAGAGTCATTGCATGTCAGTTCTTTTCATGAACCAGACATGGATCCACCAGTGTCATTGCATGTCTGTTCTTCTTATGAACCACACATGGATCCACCAGTGTCATTGCATGTCTGTTCTTTTCATGAACCACACCCCGTGCCATTACATGTTTATGCGTCTAAACAAACCACATAAGGATCCACCAGTGTCATTGCATGTCTGTTCTTTTCATGAACCACATAAGGATCCACCAGTGTCATTGGATGTGTGTTCTTCTCATGAACCACACATGGATCCACAAGTGTCATTGCATGTCTGTTCTTTTCATGAACCACACCCAGTGTCATTGCATGTCTATTCCTCTAAACAAACCACATAAGCATCCACCAGTGTCATTGCATGTCTGTTCTTTTCATCAACCACACATGGATCCACCAGTGTCATTGCATGTGTGTTATTTTCATGAACCACAGCTAGAGTCATTGCATGTGTGTTCTTCTAAACAAACCACACATGGATCTACCTAGTGTGATTGCATGTCTATTCTTCTGATGAACCACACCCACTGTCATTGGATGTGCGTTCTTCTCATGAACCACACATGGATACACACCAGTGTCATTGCATGTGTGTTCTTTTCATGAACCACACCCAATGTCATTGCATGTATGTTCCTCTCATAAACCACACATGGATCCACCAGTGTTATTGCATGTGTGTTCTTCTCATGAATCACACCTAGTGTCATTACATGTGTGTTCCTTTCACAAACTACACATGGATCCACCAGTGTCATTGGATGTGTGTTCCTCTCATGAACCACATCTAGAGTCATTGCATGTGTGTTCTTCTCACAAACCACATAAGGATACACCAGTGTCATTCCATGTGTGTTCTTCTCATGAACCACAGCTAGAGTCATTGCATGTCTGTTCTTCTCACAAACCACATAAAGATACACCAGTGTCATTGCATGTGTATTCTTCTCATGAACCACAACTAGAGTCATTGCATGTCTGTTCTTCTCACAAACCACATAAGGATCCACCGGTGTCATTGGATGTGTGTTCTTCTCATGAACCACACATGGATCCACCAGTGTCATTGTATGTCTGCTCTTTTCATTAACCACAATTAGAATCGTTGGATGTGTGTTCTTTTTACAAACCACATATCGATCAACCAATGGCATTGCATGTGTGTTCTTTTCGCAAAACACATATGGATCCACCCAGTGTGATTGGATGTGTGTTCTTTTCACAAACCAGATATGGATCCACCAGTTTCAGTGCAAGTCTGCTCTTTTCACAAACTACATATGGATCCTAATTAACCTTTGGAGAGCCCTAACCTTAGCCCCCCAATGGGTGGCCGTTAGACCGAGTCTTCTAGAAGGCACGCCCTAACAGAGTTGTTCTTCTTGACGATTGTTACCTACCGTTCGATCGGGGCGCTGGGATGATTGGGATGGTCTTCGTGAGAGCGATCTCCGAGTAGGCTGTTCTGCAGCATGATTAGCCACGCTTGCTCTGGACAAACTGGCAACACCGGGCGCTCCCCTGTTGCGAGTGTCACGACTCACGAGTTCAGTGGGCCATATCCCAGTGTCACGTCCCCATTACTTCTCTTCCTCCCTGTACTTCTCTTCCTTCCCCTCGAAGCCACTTTCCCCACTTCACTCCCATCCTGCCATAGCCGCAAGCATATGGTGCCTCCATCCCAATCCCCTCTCCGGCCGCCACCCCCCTCCCCTCTCGCCATGGGTTCAAGGGGAGACGGCGAGGAAAGGCATCATGATGACAGGGATGGTGATTTTGATGTGAGTCGTCTCATCTCTATCTCTATCATCTGTGGCTAGTTATCTATTTTTCGAGCTAGATCTAATCTGTTTACTCATGCGCGTATGATGTGTTAGGACAACCAAACGATGTATGACTCCTACTATCACGGTTTAGAGGCTGAAGATAGTCCTATTCTATGTAAACATGGATATGTGCCCGCTAAATTTGTAGCATTCGAAGGACGAAACGCAAGCAGGAGGTTTCTACGGTGTCAAGGACATCGTGCAATGATGCAAGGCGGAAGTTGCGGTGTTGTCAAATGGGGAGATATAAAGTGGTCCAAATCGATGCAGAAAACGCTGGACAAACTATGGGAAATGACTGTTGAGTTGAAAGAATCCATATTCAGCTCACTTCTTGACAGTGTTGAGATGAAGCTATGGGAACCAGTTGACACGACCAAGCATAAGCGGGATCTCAGGTGGGTGCAAGACAAGGTTAGCAAAGTCGAGAAGGAGAGGGACACGGCGTTGGCCCTGAAGGCTAAAGCATAGCAAGAACTGACTCGAGCAAGGAATGATCTTCACCAAGCAAAAGTCCTGCAGTTCACAACTACGAGTATTGACAAGTGCATGAGGAAAAATGCAGAGAAACAATTGAAGCTGTGCAAGGAAGATGCTAAAACGAAGGAGCATACGATTCGATCCTTGCTCTCGTAGGAAGATGTGCATCGGCCTAAGATTAGGAAGATCAAGGATATGTGTGATAACTAGTTCTATTTAGCTTAATCTCTGTGGCTTTTTAAGTTGTAATAGTTGTACTTGTTGACCTAGCAGTCTGAACTATTGGCCCCGGAGTCCTGGGAGGAAAAAAATGGTCGCCCATTAATCTGTCTTAACCCTGCATTACTTCCTTTTGTCTGACCAATGCCTCTTGGATATTCCGCGTGTCGCTTCGTCGTCCTCGTGTACAAATAGGAGGTGCCACAACGCGTTGCTTCGTCATCCATCCCCTCATCCTCTCCAAACTCCACCACACCGTCGCTTCGTCATCCATCCCCTTGCTCCCTCTCCAATCTCCACCGCACTGCCATGGAGATGCCCGCGCTGTACTTCTACGAGGTGGTGATGTTCACGCACTTCGACATCCTCGCGCCGCTGGCCGCGACGGTGCCCCACGGATGGTGCATCAGCTATGCGGGGGTGCCGGTGGCTCCGCTCCCTAGACGAGCCGAGATGGAGAGCGAAATCGCGGCGCGCCGCCACCAGATGCCCGCGTGGAAGAGGACGCTGCCCTGGTAGGCGGCGGCCAACTCGTACTGGCCGCCGCAGTTCAAGAAGGAGCGGAAGGCCAAGATTGGCAACCGCATCGTTGACGGGCGCGTGGTGCACCGGGATCTCCGCAACCGAGAAGGGCGGGAGATGTTCTGGTCCGTCCCTGGACAGACCAAGTACACCGTCATCGCCGCTGCTCGCCGCGAAGAGGTGCTTCGTCTCGCGAACAATGCTGAAATCGTGGAGGTTCCGTCCGACGACGACGAGGAAGCCGTTGGCTCGGAGGATAGTGGCAACGGGAGTGAAATTGTTAACTAGTGGTTGAATTAATGTAGGATGTGAAATCACACCTTTGTTTAGAAGAATTTTGGTTGAATTAATGAAATGCCTCGATTTAGATCTCTGTCTCGATTAATTTGTGGAAGAATTTTTGATTTAGATCAATTTCTGCCTCGATTGAGATCTCTGTCCCAGATTGGGAACATGACCGTGGACCAAAGACCCCCTTTCTACTATGTATTCTGACATTGGTGGTTTGTTTAAACGTAATCTACGTGGATTGTGCCGCATGCAAATGGCACAACCCGGTTACTGGAGATCCAGGAGCTTCACCAGACGTAGGGGATGCAGGAGCAGGGAGGCGGTGAGATAGACGGGCTCAAGATTAGGCCAGAAAGTGGTACTGATTTCCTCCTCATCTGGGCATTATCAGTTGCCATTGTTGTCTATGTTGCCACGTCGTTGTGCAGCATCTGAAATAAGTTGCTGCTTCGTGGAGTGTGGAAGCTTAAATAATTTATTTCTGTGCCACTTACATTTCGTCGTATTTGGAGACCTCCTGCTCCTCACCAATCATGGAACCGGTGCTGCGTGTTTTCCGATAGCAGTGGCACAATCACAATTTCGGATTCAACTACTGACTAGGGCGTTTCCAAACCCTAAGTCGCGGTACATTTTACTCGGAGAACGTGGGTAGATTGTTTCGCCTAGCAACATGCCACACAGAGCTCCAGAATTTAACATAATTACATATATAGGTTCAAGTTCAACACATTACTATGCATCTTCATTGTCAGCAGCCTTCTTCCGCAGCCTAGGTGCCAAGCCTTCACGTCCAGTGGCTTCTTCATTTCCTGCCTTCTTCCTCTTCCTCGTTGCCAATTTTCTTAGCTTCACATACTCTGCATCGCCGGGACAATGGGCACTAGAATCGTGTCCAGCATCATCTTTCCACTCGTTTTTAGTTTCTTCGGGCAGCAAAATGACTGAGCCGGCAGTCATGTTTCTAACCTTGCGGCGCTTCCTGTCAAAGAAACAGGACTGTTACATAACTGCCCAATATCTACAGAGTAAATAAAAAAATTACAATTCAGCACAAACATGCGAACCCCAAGCGACCTTTGCTTACCAGGAGCTAATTGGGTTCGAGCAACCACCCTGTCCAAGAATAGAAGGGCGACTCCCAGTTGCAGCAGCTTCCACATCTAGTACATCACAATTGAGCTCAAACATGCAAGCCGAAGAATACCTTTTCATCAACCCAATTAGCTGACTGTCACACGTTAGAGGAACCATGATGCCACGTTCATCCATGAAGCTGAACTTTGCAGTCTGCTTCAGCCATAATTCATCATGATTACGCAGAGCAGCAACCATACCAGATATAGTGCAGATCATCGCAGGCGCTACTTCCATCGTGATACAATGATGTCCATACCACTTGCCCTTAGAGTCGTACTTGGAGAGGATGAAGGAAATATGCCCTAGAGGCAATCATAGAGATGATTGTATTTCATGTGTATCCATGAGTTATTATAATGTTCCTTGAATATCCATATACCAGGCAACTTGTATTGATTGGCAATTATGTGAATTGTTTGTGAAACTCTTTACTTGTATGGTTATCTAATAATTATCCCTAGTCGGAGTTCATGCGAGGACACACGTGAATATTAGACTAGCACATCGATTGGTTAATGACTATGTTTCGCAAGTCATTGACATGGAGATGTCAAACCAATGATGTGGACACATGTTATGAACATGGGGTTGGACTGACCGAACATGAGACTAGCAATAATACTTGCAGCTCTCTCTACACATCGTGTACGTTTTGTCCTTAGACCTAAGATTGTCGCATATACTTGAGATGTGGATCGACCTACTTTGGGGCTATCAAACACTACTCCGTAACTAGGTATTTATAAAGGTAGCTTTCGGGTTTGTCCTGATACATGATGCAAGACATCGGTCAATCAAGATGGGATTTGCCCCTCTCTACTTGAGAGAGATATCTCTGGGCCCCTCGAGTGATCAGATCCAGAAATGCATGGCCGTGCTACATATGGTTAAGAGTTAACCTAGTAAAGGGATTCTGAATCACAGTATCGAGAAAGAGAGGTCAGCTTAGAGCTAGACCAAATATCGTGAGGCAAAGGGAAAGACATGTACTCAACCTTGTGATGGTTCGTCCGAATGATCTTTATATGCGTTTAGGAGTTGGCACGTCTTGCTAGAGGCCGCTACCAACTATTGACGGAGTAAGTGTACTCGCGTCATGTCTATACGTGTATGAACCTATAGGGTCACACACTTTAGGGGCTGGAAGCCTAATGAGGATTGGATCCGAATTAGACCAGGCTTAGGCTGCTAATGGGCTGCTAATGTAGAAGCCCACCAGGGATGCCTATATAAGAGAGAGTGAGGCGAGCTGAAAAGGAGAGAGCATTCCACCCAGCCGCCACTCCTCTTCCGCCTGTGTTGCACGCGCAGACCTAGCAGTCTGGCGTGTGACGGCTTCCACTCCGGACGTGTGGATACCTCGGAGGTGCTGCATCTATAGCACTTGGACGAGCCGCTCAAAGGGGAGCTGCTCGTGGGACGAGGACGAGGAGGAGACGTAGAACATCTACACTGCCGCAACGTGCTTCATCGAGTTCCGCACCTGCGCGTCTAGCGGTAATCCCGTGATCTATGACAATAGTATTCCTGGTTGACGCGGTAGAAAATTTTGATTTTACGCTAGTGTAGCCTACCCGTATCCCTACAGAGGACTACCGTAACCAGGTAAGGGTGGTCCACGGAGATCCCATTTGACAGAAAACTATGGACAAAATATGTTTGTCAGCGTTGGGCTAACAAACAATTTGAGGTTTAGTAGCTAGCTAGCAGTTATAATTAGTGCGAATAGCAAAGAGAAGGGTAGCTCACAAGCTTGTAGCCAGAACTTCTTCTTCCTTGGTAGTAGGATCTGCCATCCTCCGAGCTGCTCGACTCGTCGGCGGCAGAGGCGGGATAGAGCCTCGCAACGACGGCTACATCATGCGCCATTGGAGCTCGGGATCTGCGACTGGGCGCAGCAAGTTGGCACTGGAAGTCAAATGTAGGAAGGGATCGTCCTTCATGGAGGGTGGACTCCGACGGCGCCGGTGCTAGGGGAAAGGTGGGAATGGATTTGTGAAATTGGTCAACGCATCCAATCCACTTAGTTACTCGATTTGTCTAAGAGGTCGCCGTGTTGGCGCTCGCGTCATGGACAGATGACCGACATGAGGGTCCCGACCGTCTACTTCACGGGGCAGTTTAATAGAATGTTTGAATTTGGCAAGGGTGAGATGAGTTTGCCTCGAAATGGACCCTCTCAGTAGTTGGCGGCCCAACTTTTCGAAACACGGCAATTTCAGCCAACTTAGGTACCGCCATCGCTAGCCTACGAACTTTGGTACCGCAGACGAACAGGCCCGCGACATGGCTTGGGCTCGTCGGTGCCGTTGCTACAGGGCGCTATCAGCATGGTGGAGGGCATAGGTCAGCGTGGTGGTCTACGGTGATCGTCATGCGCATAGTGTCACGGTGAGGTGCGGTCTTAATCGGTCGGGAGACGTCTATGCTCTTTGCGGGTACCGCGGTGTTTGTCATGCTGTACGGTTGTCACGGCACGCGGCGGCGAACGGTCGTGTCTAGGAGGTTGCTGGTGACGCGGCGAGTGCAGGTACGCAAGGTGAGAGCGAGGAGGCTTCGGTGCTCTAGCGTGCACTCAGCATGGCAGAGAGTTAAATGGGCGCGGCGCTCCTGTCTTCTCCACTACTTGTCTTTGGTCGAGGCATGGATGGAGGGGTGCGGTGAGGTCATGCCTACCTCCTCATGGTCGTGGTAGAGGGCGGGGTGGCTTGTGGCATCGTGTCCATGCTCGACCGGCATGGCCCGCTCAGGTACGGGCGGGCACTAGTCATTGCAGCGAGTGAGGGGTGTTAGCTGCACGGGCTAGTACTGGGGAAGGTCGTGGGCTAATAGTGGAGCTGAATTGAGTACAAATGTTGAGCAAGAGATTGCTCAAAATAGTAAATAGTTAGTATATATGTACTCTGCCTGCTAAGTGTTTGATTAAATGGCCGCATGAACTAAAGATTTGAATTTTTGAATTCTTTTTGCTAGGTGTGTTGGACCCATCCTTGAGTGTCTCTAGTTGCTGGGATTTGTCAAGTGGAGATGGTTTGGTTGGTTTTTGAGAAATGTCCATCTAGATACCTACACTTGATTCAATTTTGAAATGTCTCTCAAATAGGGTTTAAATTTGTTTCAGTAAGTTTGTAAAGTGCACTTGTGTTCATTTTCACTTGGTCTAGCAAGGGGGAAAAGAAATAGAATTGTTTCTATTTAAAATCATTTGCTAGAGATGCCCAAAGTGGGCTAGTGGTTAACTTTGGCCAAAATGACCATTAGGTCATATGCTTCATATATTGATTTTGTTTTGATTTGTTTTTGTTTGGTTTTGACCTATATGATGTGGTTTTCATCTTTAAACTAATCCTCATCATTTATAGCAATCAAACATGGCAAAGCAAGCATTCATGCATTAATAATAAACACACGTGCATTCATACGGTTTTAAGAATAAAAGTTTTTCTTAACCCTAATCTTGGGTGATTAGAATTTGATAATCTTGTTTAATATTTTTGAGATGTTACAATGAAGGACCCTAATATTAAGCAGGAAAAATAATAGTCATGTTTTGCTCCTCCTCGTGAGAGAAGCTGATCGAGCCATACTCTTCATACTACTTCCTCTTTGTTTGTTTACAAAGTAGGGACAAATTTGGGGGCATGCAATTTCTTGGATATGGGATCACGAATCATCGGCATAATGTATGATGTAGATATGGCCATGACCTTGGTCGTTCGTCTTGAAATCCAAGAATGTTCATACTCATTGACAAATAAAAATCTTAAATATGTTTAAATTTTACAACTTGCTTTTAGGTTTAAATTTTACATGGATGGTCGGAGTAAATTTTACATCAAGGACCTAAAAAAGGTAAAATTACATCAAGGTCCATACATTTAGCATGAAGCACCCTAAAATTAAGAAGGGAAAATAGTCATGTTTTGCTCCTTCTAGAGAGAGAAGCTAACCGAGCCATACTCTTCATACTACTTCCTCTATGTTTGTTTTCAAAATATGGCCAAATTTGGTGGCATGCAAATTCTTCGCTATGGGATCATGAATCATCATCATAAAGTATGATGTAGATATGTATGACCATGGTCGTTCGGCTTGAAATGCAAGAATTTTCATATTCATTGACAACTAATAAGCTTAAATACGTTTAAATTTTACCACTTGCTTTTATATTCATATTTTACATGGACGATGGGAGTACATTTTACAACAAGGACCTAAAAATGTTAAAATTACATCGAGGTCTATACATTTAATTAGCACGAAGCACCCTAAAATTAAGCAGGGAAAACAGACGGGTTTGGCTCCTTCTCGAGAGAGTAGCTGGTCCATCCATACTCTTCGTACTACTTCCCTCTTCATTTGTTTTCAAAATATGGCCCAATTTGGCGGCATGAAATTCTTGTATATGGGATCGTGAATCATCGATGTATACTATGATGTAGATATGGCCATGACCATGGCCGTTCGGCTTGAAATCCAAGATTGTTCCTACTCATTCACAACTAACCTTAAATTCGTTTAACTTTTACCACTAACCTGTAGGTTTGAATTTTACACAGACGGTAGGAGTACATTTTACATCAAGGACCTAAAAAGGGGGGGGATTAGATCGAGGACCATACATTTAGCATGAAGTAACCTAAAATTAAACAAATAAAACAGTCTGGTTCGACTCCTTCTCGAGAGAGCAGCTGATCGAACCGTACTCTTCATACTACTTCCTCTTTGATTGTTTTCATCAAGGACCTAAAAGGGGAAAATTACATCGAGATTCATAAATTTAGCATGAAGCATGCCTTAAAATTAATCAAAGGAAAATAGTCGGGTTCGGGTCCTTCTCGAGAAAGAACCTGACCAAGCCATACTCTTCGTACTACTTCCTCTTCGTCTGTTTTCAAAATATGGCTAAATTTTGTGTCATGCAAATTCTTCAATATGGGATCATGAATCATCAGCATAAAGTATGATGTACATATGTCCATCACCCTGGTCGTTTGGCTTGAAATGCAAGAATGTCCCTAATCATTGACAACTAATAAGCTTAAATACGTTTAAATTTTACCACTTGCTTTTGTGTTTGAATTTTACACGGATGGTGTGAGTACATTTAACAGCAAGGATCTAAAAAGGGGTAAAATTACATCGAGGTCCATACATTTAGCACGAAGCACCCTAAAATTAAGTAGGGAAAACAGTCATGTTTGGCTCCTTCTCGAGAGAGAAGTTGATTGAGCCATACTCTTCATACTACTTTCTCTCTGTTTGCTTTCAAAATATTTGGCCAGAGTTGGCGGCATGAAAATTCGTAGACATGGGATCATCATCAGCATAAAGTATGACGTAGATATGGCCATGACCTTGGTCGTTCGGCTTGAAATCCAAGAATGTTCATACTCATCGACAACTAATAATCTTAAATACATTTAAATGTTACCACTTGATTTTAGGTTCGAATTTTACACGAACAGTGCGAGTACATTTTACATCAAGGATATAAAAAGGTAATATTACATCGACGTCCATACATTTATGTTTGAAAATGTCTTGTGGTATTTAGATCCATATTCCTCGGAGCTCCTTTACATAAAAGAACAATCTTGTCATCACTCGAAAAATTGAGAATTAAATGTTCTTTCGTGATAGTTGGAAACTAACACTGACAATATTGTTTACTACATTAAGATCCACCCATCTACCTCTATAAATACATTTAATTCAATAGCAATCAATTTCCCTTACTAGTGTAGATGCTAAGAATGGAAAAAAAGATCCAACAGTTAGCAATGTTTGGATTTGCTGGTCTTGATCCAACGGTCAATGTTCGAAGTTATCTGTACACTATATAGTTGTATGGTATGGTATTGTAAGAGATAAGACAAGATAAAGATAAGATAGAAAGTACTGCAAATGGCCGATCTTTTGAGTAACCTTCCCTCTCGATGTTTGAGAAGCAAGTGAAAATTTCAAAAACCGGAAATGTATGCATTTTTTTGCCGCCAAGGAACAAAGTGGTTTCCTTCCTATTTACTCCTCGTCCCTACTCCACACCAACGCGCCTGCCGAACACGCCAGAGACACAGAGCCACCGTACCAAGGTACACATGCGCAGCACCATGCTGTGGAGGAGGGAGAGATTAGCCGGGCCGGTGCGTGAGGGGAAAGGGGAGGAGAGAGGGAGGATGGATGGTGAGAGGCAGCGAAGGAGAGAGAAAACACACAATTTGTTTTGCGTGGATAGGTCCTGAAATTTACTACTAGTAGAGTGGCCGCAGGAGTACCTCATGTCAGGAACCCATCATAACTTTCCTCAGACATCAAACCGCCTTTAACTCCTCTTCGTTGCTGCCCTTTACCCTGCCTACATTTTATTCTCTCAGCATGTACAACACGTGGACAGAGGTGAGCATATGTCTAAGCAAATAAATGAGTACTACCATTAGTGTACTACTAATATACTATTTGCTTTTTCCCTAATAAGGGCATCAGCAATGTGTACAAAAGCACATGTGGCATCCGCTAAGGTTCACCATATACATTGTGGAGAAAATAAAGTTTGTATCTTTAAGCCTAAGGTGCACCTCAAGCTTGTGGGTTGCCCATAGAGAATAGAAAAATCATTTCCCCTCTCTCCCTATTTCATGTGATTGTTTTGTAAAGGTGTTCAAAATTTTCATGATTCAAAATCTTAGCTAGAAGTCAAACCATTCGTCAAAACTTTTTTGGTTTCTAATATATTAATTAACCACTCGATGGGTACCTCCAAAAGCTTTTTTCATAAAACTTTCAAAGCAACCTACAATTTATTACTTGTGGTTCAATTTTGATCTAATTTCATTAAATTCAAGAGCAATCTATCGCACTTAGTTGTAGCCCAAGTTTGACCTAATTTCATTAAACTATCAAGACGCAAAATCTTAGCAAGAAGATGAATCTATTGTCATAACTCTCTATGGTTTCTGATATTATATTAATTGACGAGTGGTTTTACTTGTAGTAGTTGAAATTTTAAGAGCCCCCTCCGAAGGGTACCTCTAAGAGCTTTTTCATAAAACTTTCAAAGCAACCTACATAGTTTACTTGTAGTTCAATTTCTACCTATTATATTTTTCCGCTTTACCTGTTATAATTTTATATAGTGATGATATACCAGATGTCTATTATCCGAGTCTCACGTGTAGGGCACGTGCAATTTACTACTACTTGTAGTTTCAAATTTGACCTAATTTCGATAAATCGACATAAAGACATTCTAATGGGCAGAGTTAGCTGGGAAGTTTGGAAACTCACAAAAGATGGGAATCGTTGGTACAACATGTTAGTCCAATATATATGTATGTAAACTTGGCTTGCGGCATTCAAATCCAATATTCTTCGGACTTTTCTTTAGGAAAAAGAACAACCTCGCTCGTATTCTTCACTCGCAAAATGTAGAACTGAATGTTCTTTCCTGATAGTTGGAAACTCACACTAACAGCATTGTTTACTACAAGAATATGCACCGATGATCTACCTCTAAAAAGACATTTAATTCAAGAGTAATCTATGGAGTTTACTTGTAGCTAGCTCAAGTTTGACCTAATTTCGGTAAATTGTCAAGATGCAAAGTCTTAGCAAGAAGTTGAACCTATCGTCGAAACTCTCATTGGTTTCTGATATATTAATTTTGACCCCTCGATGGGTACCTCCTAAAGCTTTTTAGTAAAACTATCAAAGCAAAACCTACATTTTACTTGTAGTTTCAAATTTGACCTAATTCTGAGATATCAACATAAATTCATTCAAATGGCCGGGGTTAGCTAGGAAGCTTGAAAAGTCATAAAACATGGGCATCGCAAGTACAAGATGTTGTCGATCCACTATATATGTCTGTCAACTTGGCTTGTGGCATCCACATCCAATATTCTTTGGATTCTCTTTACATAAAAGAACAACTAACCTCGCTCGTCTTCACTCGGAAAATGTATAATTGAATGTTCTTTCTTGGTAGTTGGACACTAACACCCACAGCACTGCTTACTACCCGAAAATGCACCCATCTACCTCTGAAATGACATTTAATTCAAGAGCTATCTATCACGCTTAATTGTAGCTCAAGTTTGACCTAATTTCATTAAATTGTCAAAGATGCAAAATCTTAGCAAGAAGTTGAACCTATCGTCAAAACTCTTGTTGTTTTCCGATATATTAATTGTGACACCTCGATGGGTACATCCAAATTAAAAGATTTTTCATAAAACTTTCAAAGCAAAACCTACAATTTACTTGTAGTTTCAAATTTGACCTAATTTCAATAAATCGAATTAAAATCATTAAAATGGGCAGAGTTAGCTAGGAAGTTTGAAAGCTCATAAAACATGGGAATCGCAAGTACAACATGTTTTCGATCCACTATATATGTCTGTCAACCTAGCTTATGGCATCCACATCCAATATTCTTTGGACTTCTCTTTATAGAAAAGAACAACTAACCTCGCTCGTATTCACTCAAAAAATGTAGAATTGAATGTTCTTTCCTGATAGTTGGAAACTCACACTGACGACATTGTTTACTACAACAAGATGCACCAATCTACCTTTGAAAATACATTTAATTCAAGAGGAATCTATCTCGCTTACTTGTAGCTCAAGTTTGACCTAATTTTGTTAAATTATCAAGATGCAAAATCTTAGCAAGAAGTTGAACCTATTGTCAAAACTCTCGGTGTTTTATAATATATTAATTGTGACCCCTCGACGGGTACCTCCAAAAGATTTTTTGTAAAACTTTCAAAGCAACCTACAATTTACTTGTAGTTTCAAATTTGACCTAATTTTGATAAATCGATATAAAGTCATTCGGTCAAATGGGCAGAGTTACCTAGGAAGTTTGAAAACTCATAAATAAAACATGGGAATCGTTGGTACAACATGTTGGTCCACTATATAGGTCGGTAAACTTGGCTTCTGGCATTCATATCCAATATTCTTCGGACATTTCTTTACATAAAAGAACAACCTCGCTTGTCATCACTCAGGAAATTGAGAATATTTAAATGTTCTTTCCTGATATAGTTGGAAAATCACACCGACAACACTATTTACTACAAGAAAATGCACCCATCTACCTCTTTGAAAAGTCATATATTTCAATAGTAATCTACCGCACTTACTTGTAGCTCAAGTTTGACCCAATTTCATTAAATAGTGTCATGCGATGCAAAATATTAGCAAGAAGTCAAACATGTTGTCAAAACTTTTGGTTGTTTCTCATATATTGGTTGTGACCCCCCGATCGGTACGGTAACTCCAAAAGCATTTTCGTAAAACTTTCAGACCAACCTACAATTTAGTAATAGTTCAATTTTGACCTATTTCGGTAAATCGGCATGTAGTCATTAAAGTGGGCAGAGTTAATTAGCTAGGGATTTTGAAAATTCAAAAAACATATGGGAATCGCAAGTAAAACAGGTTTGTCCACTTAATATGTCTAGAATCTTGGCTTATGGCATTGAGATCCATATTCTTCGGGCTTTCTTTACGGAAAAGAACCATCTCGTCATCACTCGGAAACCTGATAATTTTATTTCTTGATAGTTGGAAACTCACACTTGCGACATTGTTTACTACAAGAAGATGCACCCATCTACCTCCGAAAATACATTTAATTCAAGAGAAATCTATTACACTTGTAGCTCAAGTTTGACCTAATTTCATTAATCGACAAGAAGTCACTAAAGTGTGTGAAGTTAGCTAGGAATCTTGAAAAATCCTATTACTAAAAACTTGGGTATTACATATAAGAAACTTTGGTCCAATTTGTTTGATAATTTGGGAGGTTTCATTTTCTTTTAACTGTGGTATGTCTCATAGGAGCGAGGTGCTTGAGAGTTAACACGGTCGATGGAAGTACAAGTTACATCAAGGACCTCATAAAAATGAAAATTGCACCCAAGTCCATGCATTTAGCACAAGGACTCTAAAGCTGAGCAATGAAGTGTGTGTTTTGAGGTTTGCGCATACTAGCGTTCATCGTGTTAAAGACTATCAGTAGAATATTTGTAGATGCTAAGAATGGAAAAGAAGATCCAACAGTTAGCAATGTTTGGATTTGCCAGTCTTGATCCAATGGTCAATGCTCGAAGTTATCAGTAAACTATATAGTGGTATGGTATGGTATTGTAAGAGTAAGAAAAGATAAAGATAAGATAAGAAGTACTACGAATTGCCGATCTTTTGAGTAACCTTCCTTCCCGATGTTTCGGAAGAAAGTGAAAATTTCGAAAATCGGAAAAGTTTTAATTTTTTTTGCCGCCGAGGACCAAAGTGGTTTCCTTCCTATGTACTCCTCATCCCTACTCCACACCAATGCGGCTGCCAAACATGACAGAGACACAGAGCCGCCATACCAAGGCACACGTGCGCAATACCATGCTGTGGACGAGGGAGAGATCAGCCCGGCCGGTGCGCGAGGGGAAAGGGGAGGAGAGAGGGAGGATGGATGGTGAGAGGCAGCAAAGGAGAGAGAAAACACATGATTTGTTTTGCGTGCATAGGTCCTGAAATTTACTACTAGTAGAGTGGCCGCAGGAGTACATCGTGTCAAGAACCCATCATAACTTTCCTCTGACATCGAACCGCCTTCAACTCCTCTTTGTTGCTACGCTTTTCCCTGCCTATGTTGTATTCTCTCAGCATGTATAGTCCATGGACAGAGGTGAGCATATGTCTAAGCAAATAAATGAGAACTACTACTAATGTACTAGTAAAATACTATTTGATTTTTCCCTAATAAGGGCATCAACAATGTGTACAAAAGCACATGTGGCATCCGCTAAGGTTCACCATATACATTGTGGAGGAAATAAAGTTTGTATCTTTAAGCTTAAGGTGCACCTCAAGCCTGTGGGTTGCCGATAGAGAATAGAAAAATCATTCCCCCTCTCTCCCTATTTCATGTGATTGTTTTCAAAAGGTGTTCAAAATTTTCATGATGCAAAATCTTAGCTAGAAGTCGAACCACTCATCAAAACTCTCTGGGGTTTCTGATATATTAATTAACCACTCGATGGGTACCTCCAAAAGCTTTTTTCTTAAAACTTTCAAAGCAACCTACAATTTATTACTTGTAGTTCAAGTTTGACCTAATTTCATTAAATTCAAGAGTAATCTATCGCACTTATCTGTAGCTCAAGTTTAACCTAATTTCATTAAACTGTCAAGATGCAAAATCTTAGCAAGAAGATGAACCTGTCATCAGAACTCTCTATGGTTTCTGATAGTATATTAATCGACCCCCCATCCAATGGGTAACTCCAAGAGCTTTTTCGTAAAACTTTCAAAGAAACCTACACAGTTTACTTGAAGTAATTCAAATTTTACCTAATTTCAATAAATCTGCATAAAGTCATTGAAGAGGGCGAAGTAAGCTAGGAAATTTGAGAACTCATAAAACATGGGAAATCATAAGTATGGCATATTGCTCCACCATATATGTGTGAAAACTTGGCTTGTGGCATTCAAATCCATATTCTTTGGACTTTCTTTACCTAAAAGAACAATCTCGCCATCACTAGGAAAATTGAGAATGTTCTTTCCTGATAGTTGGAAACTCACACTGACAACATTGTTTACTACAAGAAGATGCACCCATCTACCTCCGAAAAGTTATTTAATTCAAGATAAATCAATCGCGCTTACTTTCTTGTAGCATAACTTTGACCTAATTTCGGTAGATTATCAAGATGCAAAATCTTAGCAAGAAGTTGAAACTACCGTCAAAACTCTTAGTGGTTTCTGATATATTAATTGTGACCCCCTGATGGGTACCCCAAAATCTTTTTGTAGAACTTTCAAAGCAACCTACAATTTCTTACCTCTATCTAGCATACGAATAACTTTGAACATTGACCGTTGGATCAAGACTCGCGAATCCCACCATTTGAAGCTGTTGGATCTTATTTTCCATTCTAGCATCTAGTAGATTCTATTGATAGTCTTCGTCACAATGAATGCTATGCACAAAACTCAAAACACACTTCTCCATCAGTCTAGAATCTTCTCCCTCATTTCTCTAGACCATGTTACCAAAATTTTCTAATTTTAGATAGCTAATAATTGTTAACTTCTACATGATATACAAAGTACAAGAACCAAATATACACTCATACTTTATAGATGTTGATTTTTTTTGATTTACCTATTACTGGATATGGGATCATCAACATAAAGTATTATCGAAACCAAAGAATAATTAATAATGTTTGTATTATACTTTTTATAACGTGTATTTCCGGATACACGTAACATGATGCCATAAAAAACATTATACTTCTTATTGTTTTTGAAATGTTATGAAAACTGTGTCAACTTTTTCAGGATGCGGATGCATAGCAAGAACATGAATTATTCAGAACTTTCAATGGTTTTTCGATGTACCGAATTCCTGCTTAGTAATGCGCTCGACTTTCGACGTAGAGCTCGTTGGGAACCCCAAGAGGAACGTATGATGAGCACAACAGTAAGTTTTCCCTCAGTTATGAAACCAAGGTTTAATCGAACCAGTAGGAGCAAGGAAACACCCGAAAGGTGTTACTAGCTGAGCTTTGGGAGGGCGCACTATCGGTGCTAGTAGCAACATGGAGACCTGCACAACACAACCTTGCGATGAGGTTGTCAATCTCACCGTGTTTTGCGGAAAACAAAGGATTAAATGTATCGAATGGAAAGAAGTAAAAGTTTGCAGAAAGTAAACACAACGCTGTAAACAGTTGTAGATTGTATGTAAAGAAAAAGGACCGGGATCCATAGTTCAGTAGAGGTGGCTCTCCTTAAGATAGATAACATGCTGGGTGAACAAATTACAACGGGGCAATTGACAAACACCGAGAAAGCAATACATGCATATACTAATCATCTTAACTCCTCTGAGACTTGATTGGGCATTACAACATAATACATAGACCGCCATCCAACTGCATTTATGACTAATAATCCACCTTCAGGTTATCATCTGAACCCCCTCCAGTATTAAGTTGCAAGCAACAGATTATTGCTTTACGAACTGCGTGTAAAGTAAACAATACGATTGTTCTATGAAAAAGGATTGTTGTTTTCTCCCTAGTAGCAACATCACATCTAGTACCTTAGAGATTTCTGTCACTTCCCCAGATTACCAGAGGCATGAACCCACTATCGAGCATAAATACTAACTCTTGGAGTTGCTAGCCTCTACTTGGCCAAGATAGCTACTAACAACGGAAAGCATGAAAGATCTCAAATAACAAAGACATGATAGAATCAATAATCAATCTGAAATAGCATCTCAATATCCATCGGATCCCCGCAAACACAACATGTATGAATTACAAATAGATGATCTTGATCATGAACGGAGCTCACAAGATCTAAACATGAAAGCACAAAGGAGGAGAACCAACCATCTAGCTACTACATGGATCCGTAGTCCAAGGATGAACTACTCACGCATCACACCGGAGGCTTGCATGGTGATGAAGAAGGCCTCCAGGGTGAATTCCCCTCTCCGGCAGGGTGCCGGGAAGAGCTTCAGATCCCTCCTGATCTTGGGATGGACATGACGGCAGCTACAGACTCTTTCGTGGATTTTTTGATCGGGTACTTAGGGTTTTCGTCCCGAGGGTAATATATAGGCGGAAGGAGAGGCAGAGGGGGTGCCGAGAGCGGCCACACCACCCCCTGGCGCGGGCCAGGCCTGGTCGCGCGGCCAGGTGGTGTGGTGGCTCCCTGGCCCTTCTCCGTCTCGTATTCTGGCACTTGATCACTTCCGGAAAAATAGGCACTTTGGCTTTTTTCCCGTCCAATTCTAAGAATACTCATTTTCTGACTTTCCTAGAACCAAAAACAGCAGAAAACAGGCAACTGACACCGTGGCTCTTGTTAATAGGTTAGTCCAAGAAATCATATGAAAAGTACTCCAAAGTTGGAACAAAACACAAGAAAGTGGATAAAACCAAGCATGAAACATCAAAAATTATAGATACATTTGCAATGTATCAACATGCCCAAGCTTAACTCCTACTCGTCCTCGAGTAGGTAAGTGATAAAAAGAAAGAATAATTTTTGAGGTGACATGCACCATCAAAGACTTGATCAAAGTATTTGTAAAACATTCAAAGCTGGGATCATAGTACTTCAATCATAACATGAAATACAAAGTTCTAGCAATAAGAAAAGAAACTAAGATGCAACATGAAAAGGCACAAACAAAAGATTCATGAATAACAATGCTTTGCAAGACGTTTGTATGTTTCACATAAAGAAAACATAGCATAATAGTATTCAACTTGTCCCTCAATAGAGTAGCAAATATAAATGCATAGGACACCTTCAAAGTGCATAAGAGTGACTAGATACAATAGTTTCAAAGAAGCAATAACAAGTTATGCATCAATCAACTAGTCTTGGGACAATGCACATAGAACTAAGAATGGCCACTATGCTCTCAAAGTAGGTGCATAAAGGTAGAAGGTGGAGACTCAATATAATGGTGGAAGAAAAGCCTTTTGTAAAAGGAAGTAGGGATTCAAGTCTCATAAAGAGCTTCCAAGAATTATGGTACTTGTAGTTTTCAGCTCTCGTTATCCCTATCATAAGCATCTTGAAGTGATTAAGGTTAAAGTGAACAAACTATGGTGTACATGCTGGACGAAGTATAAGTCACAAATCTCATGTCCCTTGTATACGAGGTCCGCTCCTCATGCTACTCAAGTTTAGTCACCGGTAAGTTCTTGTCATCGTAAGTACATGTGTATCATAGAGAACCGCCAACGGGGTACCCCTTGCCCGATGATACGGAAGAATCCCCATATCAAAATGACAAGGCAAGCAGACAACGAGCATCTCAGCATTCTTCTTATTTACCATGGGAATATGGTGCTTTTTTCTCTCTTTCCTCTTTTCATTGTATCTTTTTTCTTTTCCCTTTTTTTTCAATATAGGACTCTTTTTTTAATAAGAAGAATGCTTCATAGACATCTCATTATGGTTACGCTGCAGGTTTCCACCATGTTAGCATGGATTAGACTAGCGGCCCAAGCGTTTCTCTAACACATATACATAACTCCATGGACTTACAAGCTCCCCTTTCATTTCACACCGACGACATCCATATACAAAAGAGCATGATATCAACTAGGTACAAGTAGAAAGTGCAATGTTGAAAGTGTTTCCCATGAAAGCATGGTTCTGTTAATTCCCGACAAATAAGTGCAAGCATATACAAAATAGAAGACACAATGGTTCAAGTTTATTAAGGGCAAGTAAAGTAAAGTGTGCCATCAAGTTCGTGAGAGCTTTAATCACTAGTTTTCTCATAACAAGTGGAAGGTAAACAAAAGCATGAATATACTTGGAATAGCATAAGCTAGTAGGTAGGTATGGTGGACTCTTTGGAATAACTTGGTTTAGGGAGTCGGATGCATGAGTGGAACTCATACTTTGTTGTGGAGGCTAGCAAAAGATTGGGAGCAACAAACTAAGAGAGCAATAATGGCCATAATCATGTAGAGCGACAAAACATCATTGATCAAAGCATAAAGTGATACTACAAGTTGAAAACTAAAGGATCATACAGGCTATGGTGACTTGAGATAGTCATAACATGGTGTGAGCATGCGCCAAGTCAACCCAAATAAAGCATCAAAGGAGAATACCACTATACTATGCTTTAATATGCTAAAACAACGTATGATTCATCCAAGGCACATTAAGCAATCCCAATTATTTATAACAAGTCATGCTACAGCATAGAATACTAAGCATAAAGCCAAAACAATATCAAGCATGGCATGACGAAGCATAGGCCATAATTAAAAACGAGCTCTTTTTACCACATAAGCATGAACTTTCCTACTCTTTTCCAAACCAAACCAAACTATTTGCAAACCAATGTATGAAAGAGGGGGTCCAACCAATTTATTCAGAAAACTAAGCAAACCAAGGAAACTAAAAACCAAAACGAAAACGAAAAGGAAGATGCTCCAAGAAAAACACAACTGTGCATGAAACAATAAAAATGAAGCGTTTGGAAGAAACCTGGGATTTTTATTGATGAAGAAGGGGATGCCTTGGGCATCCCCAAGCTTTGACGCTTGTACTTCTTGGATATCTCTTGGGGTGACACGCGTGGCATCCCCAAGCTTGATCTTTAGTCCATCCTTCATCTCATTACTCATTCCTTCCATACACCTGAAATTTTTCCTTCATACAAAACTTCACACAATCTCATTAGCAACATTATTGCACTTAAGATAAATAAGTCTCAACGTTCAGTTCTAACACCAAATAAACTTCCATTAGAACACTAGCTACTGTAGCACTTCCCTCAAAAAGCTCAATTCCCCAAAAGAACTCAAGAAGGAACCAACAAGAATCAAATGCAGAAAATGGCAGAAATCTGTCAAAACAGACCAACAGGTAAAGACAAATTTTTTCGAAGACCTTCTGTTGCTAAAATCAAAAAGTGTTGAACTAAAGAAAGTTAGATAACAACCTGGGTAAGAAGCCCAAAACATTACAGCTCAATCCGACATACAGAGCTCTCTCACGAATTTTTACGGTGAAGCATAAAATCTGTTTCGGGACAACAACTTTTCCAATCATTACTTCTCTCTCATTAGAGGTTACTCTTGGCACAAAAAGCAAATAAAAGGATAAGGAGAGGTTATTACAGAGGGAATAACTTCCAAGACTCATCTAAAACTTTTGGGTTATCTCCCACTAAGTACTTTTCTTTAACGCCTTTAAGTTAGGCATAAGAAGCAAAGAAAGAATCAAGTGTTCTCAAATGAAGAAGCATTAAAACCAACTTTCTTGGCCTTACCTCTCTTACTTTTATTCTTAACCTTGGGGAATATATGATTGTTTGGTGGAGAATAAAGGTGCATGGTCCCCTTTCCCACATCTATTATTGCTCCAAGTAGTTCTAATAGGGACCTTCCAAGTGTAATTTGTCCTTTTCCTGCACATTCAATAACAAGATAATCAATAGAAATCGTTGTCCCAAGGATCTTTGTAAACACTCCTTCAGCTATTCCAAGAGGTAATATGGTAGTATTATTAGTAAGAGATATTTGTTTTCCTCCCTCAGTGTCCCCAAGTATTCAGAGATTTATAAATATCTTTGGGCATAAGCTAAAATTCAGACATGATATCACAGCGAGCTTGAAAAGTTTCAGTGTTCATCACAATCTTTACTTTAGGGAACCACTTTGATGGTTCTGAGTTTTTTGGAACATAATCGTGATGCTCCCTAAGCGTATTATAGCAACTTTCTAATCTAGTAATGCTAGCCTCAAGAGTGTCCAACCTAGCAAATATTTTTGCGAAAGAAGTATCCGTTTGGCTAGGCAAGTTGTAAGTGAGGATCAATTTCTTTATAGGATTAATAGAATCATCCTCATTACAATGGAGGAAATCTCCTCCCACAACAGCATCCAAAGCATATCTATAGAAAAGAGCAATTCCAAGGTAAAAACTGCTAAGGAACAAGCTTTGAGTCATTTTAGGCTCAGTTTTTTCATGTAGATCGGAGATTCTAGACCAAGCTTCCTTAAAACTTTCCTCAATTCCTTGTTTAAAAGTGAAAATCATATCCTTGGGAGACATAGTGATTGGAGCGAGGCTAGACATAGTGACAACTTAGGATAGGAATTAAATTTTGTGTGTTTTTCAAATAAGAAAGCAAACTAGTAAAACTAATTTTTTTTGTGTTTTTTGAAGAACAAAACAAGCAAACAAAGCAAACAGAAACTAAGAAAAACAAAAAAACAAAGTAAAGAGATTGGTTATGAGGGACTCCCCTTGTCAAGATGTCCTTGACTCCCCGGCAACGGCACTAGAAAATGTCTTGATGCGCTCGACTTTCGACGTAGAGCTCGTTGGGAACCCCAAGAGGAAGGTATGATGAGCACATCAGTAAGTTTTCCCTCAGTTATGAAACCGAGGTTTAATCGAACCAGTAGAAACAAGGAAACATCCCAAAGGTGTTACTAGCTGAGCTTTGGCAGGGCGCACTACCGGTGCTAGTAGCAACGTGGAGACCTGCACAACACAACCACAGAACTTTGTCCCCAACTTGTGATGAGGTTGTCAATCTCACCGTGTTTTGCGGAAAACAAAGGATTAAACGTATCGAATGGAAAGAAGTAAAAGTTTGCAGAAAGTAAACACAAAGCACTAAACAGTTGTAGATTGTATGTAAAGAAAAAGGACCAGGATCCATAGTTCACTAGAGGTGGCTCTCCTTAAGATAGATAACATGCTGGGTGAACAAATTACAGCGGGGCAATTGACAAACACCGAGAAAGCAATACATGCATATACTAATCATCGTTACTCCTTTGATACTTGATTGGGCATTACAACATAATATATAGACCGCCATCCAACTGCATCTATGACTAATAATCCACCTTCAGGTTATCATCTGAACCCCCTCCAGTATTAAGTTGCAAGCAACAGATTATTGCTTTACGAACTGCGTGTAAAGTAAACAATACGATTGTTCTATGAACAAAGGATTGTTGTTTTCTCCCTAGTAGCAACATCACATCTAGTACCTTAGAGATTTCTGTCACTTCCCAAGATTACCAGAGGCATGAACCCACTATCAAGCATAAATACTAACTCTTGGAGTTGCTAGCATCTACTTGGCCAAGATAGCTACTAATAATGGAAAGCATGAAAGATCTCAAATAACAAAGACATGATAGAATCAATAATCAATCTGAAATAGCATCTCAATATCCATCGGATCCCCACAAACACAACATGTATGAATTACAAATAGATGATCTTGATCATGAACGGAGCTCACAAGATCTAAACATGAAAGCACAAAGGAGGAGAACCAGCCATCTAGCTACTACATGGATCCGTAGTCGAAGGATGAACTACTCACGCATCACACCGGAGGCTTGCATGGTGATGAAGAAGGCATCCAGGGTGAATTCCCCTCTTTGGCAGGGTGCCGGGAAGAGCTTCAGATCCCTCTCGATCTAGGGATGGAGATGACAGCGGCTATAGACTCTTTCGTGGATTTTTTGATCGGGTACTTAGGGTTTTCGTCCCGAGGGCAATATATAGGCGGAAGGAGAGGCCGAGGGGGTGCCGGGAGCGGCCACACCACCCACTGGCGCGGGTCAGGCTTGGCCGCGCGGCTAGGTGGTGTGGTAGCTCCCTGGCCCTTCTCCGTCTCGTATTCTGGCACTTGATCACTTCCGAAAAAAATAGGCACTTTGGCTTTTGTCCCGTCCAATTCCGAGAATATTCATTTTTTGACTTTCCTGGAACCAAAAACAGCACAAAACAGGCAGCTAGCACTATGGCTCTTATTAATAGGTTAGTCCAAAGTTGGAACAAAACACAAGAAAGTGGATAAAACCAAGCATGGAACATCAAAAATTATAGATACATTTGCAATGTATCACTTAGCTTCAAAAGATTTTTGGAAAATTTTAAGAGCAACCTATCATGCTTACGTTTAATTAAAATTTGAGAAGGTCGGTGGGAGTATAGTTTACATCGAAGACCTCAAAAAATAGAAAATTGCATAGAGGTCCATATATTTAGGACAAAGGGCGCTAAAATGAAGCAATGAAAAGTTGTCGGGTCCTGGTCCTTCTCGAGCGAGCGGCCGAGCCATACCATTCATACTAATCCTACTATACTTTCGATCCAGCGTGTTGCGGGTGTGCTTGGTGGCCTCCTCTTCGCAGGGTGTGAAATGGAACGACAATGGAGTACTACAGAGTAGTGGTAAAGATGGTCAGATCATAATGAAGTGCATCGAATGCGATGGGACATATTGCAGACAGTATAAACAATCTCTTTGTGCACCACTATCTTTTTAATCTTTCGAATAACCTTCCATCCGGATGTTTGGGAAGGAAGTGGAAATTTCAAAACTGCGAAAGTTTGAACTCCGACTCTAATAATAGTATGAATACTGTACCTTTTGTCACCAAGCCCCAAAATGGTTCCTTCTACCCAGCACGCCTGATAGTGACACGGAGCCGACGACAAGGCATGTCAACACACGTGCGCAGTGCCACGTTTTGGACGAGGGAGAGATCACCTAGCCGAGTGTGGGGATGGTGATGAGGCAGTGAAGGAGAGAGAAAACACAATTTATTTTGCATGCATACAGTATATAGTAAATGTCTTGAATTTTACTAGTACTAGTTCCATACTATTAGTATTAGTAGGTGACTATACCCTGTACCTCGTGTCAGGAAGCCATCATAGCTTTGCTCTCATACCGCACCACCTTCAACTCCTCCTCTTCGCTGCTCTCTCGAGCTTCTTCCTATGTTCCTAGAGTTTCTCTTCTTTCTCTTTATTTATTTTCTACAAAAATACATATTCTTCCTACTTGCTTTACAGAAAATACAGTCCTGTCACTTGGAAAATTGATTTTTTTGCTTTCCTCATGGTTGGAAACTCCTTGTGGCAACATTGTTACCATGCCATGATTCACACCCATTTTACGCCCAAATATGGGACCATCACGGATGGTGGGAGTACAATTTACATCAAGGACCTAAAAATGGAAAAAATTACATAAAGGTCCTTACATTTAGCACGAAGCACCCTAAAATTAAGCAATGGAAATAGTCGGGTGTGTCTCCTTCTCGAGAGAGCAGCTGATCGAGCCATACTCTTCATAATACTTTCTCTTTGTTTGTTTTCGAAATATATGGCCAAATTTGGTGGCATGCCCATTTCAAGTATGGCCTTGATTTTACTCGGGTCAATTTCTATTCCCCGATGTCGAATGGAAAACTCTAGGAATTTGCCTGACAAGACCATGAAGGCGCACTTCAACGGGTTTAACTTGAGTGCATGTTGCCTTAGGCGGTCGAATACGATTCTGAGATGTTGAAGATATTCTTCATAGGGTACCGCCTTTACAATTATTCTTCGATATGGGATTATGAATCATTAGCATAAAGTATGATATAGATATGTCCATGAACCTGGTCGTTCGGCTTGAAATGCAAGAATTTTCATATTCATTGGCAACTAATAAGCTTAAATACGTTTAAATTTTACCACTTGCTTTTACGTTCGAATTTTACATGGACGGTGGGGGTAGATTTTACAGCAAGGACGTAAAAAAGGTAAAATTACATCGAGGTCCATACATTTAGCACGAAGCACCCTAAAATTAAGCAAGGAAAACTATCAGGTTCGGCTCCGTCTTGAGAGAGCAGCTGGTCGAGCCATAGTCTTCATACTACTTCCTCTTCATTTTTTTTAAATATTGCCCAATTTGGTGGCATGCAAATTGTTTGATATGGGATCATCAATCATCGATATAAAGTATGATGTAGATATGACAATGACCTTGGTCGTTCGTCTTCAAATCCAAGAATGTTCATACTCATCGACAACTAATAATCTTAAATAAGTTTAAATTTTACCACTTACTTTTAGATATGAATTTTACACGTATGGACAGTGGAGGTACATTTTACATCGAGGACCTAAAAAAGGTAAAATTACATTGAGGTCCATACATTTAGCATGAAGCACCCTAAAATTAAGAAGGGAAAACTGTCATGTTTTGCTCCTTCTCGAGAGAAAAGCTGAGCGAGCCATACTCTTCGTACTACTCCCTCTTTGTTTGTTTTCTAAATATGGCCAAATTTGGCAGCATGCAAATTCTTCAATTTTGGATCATGAATCATCAACATAAAGTATGATGTAGATATGTCCATGACCTTGGTTGTTTGGCTTGAAATGCAAGAATGTTCATATTCATTGACAACTAATAAGCTTAAATACATTTAAACTTTACCACTTGATTTTATGTTTGAATTTTATACGGATGGAGGGAGTACATTTTATATCAAGGACCTAAAAAATATAAAATTACATCGAGGTCCATACATTTAGCATGAAGCACCCTAAAATTAAGCAGGGAAAACAGTTGGGTTCGGCTCCTTCTCGAGAGAGTAGCTGGTTGAGCCATACTCTTCATAATACTTCCTCGTCGTTTCTTTTCAAAATATAGCCTAATTTGGTGGCATGCAAATACTATTCATAATACTTCCACGTCGTTTGTTTTCATGAAACATCGATATAAAGTATGATGTAGATATGGCTATGACCTTGGTCGTTTGGCTTGAAATCCAAGATTGTTCATACTCATTCACAACTACAGTTAAATACATTTAAATTTTACCACTTGCTTTTATCTTCGAATTTTACATGGACGGTGAGAGTAAATTTATAGCAAGGACCTAAAAAGGGGTAAAATTACATCGAGGTCCATACTTTTAACACGAAGCACTCTAAAATAAACAGGGAAAATAGTCATGTTTGGCTCCTTCTTGAGAGAGAAGCTAATCGAGCCATACTCTTCATACTACTTCCTCTTCATTTGTTTTCGAAATATCACCAAATTTGGCGGCATGAAAATTCTTGGATATGTGATCATAATCAGCATATAGTATGATGTAGATATGTCCATGACCTTGGTCGTTCATCTTGAAATCCAAGAATGGTCATACTCATCGACAACTAATAATCTTAAATACATTTTTAAAAGGGTAAAATTAAATCAAGGTCCATACATTTAACACGAAGAACCCTAAAATTAAGCAGGGGAAACTGTCATGTTTTGCTCCTTCTTGTGAGAGAAGTTAATCAAGCCATAATCTTCATACTACTTCCTCTTTGTTTGTTTTCAAAATATGGCCAAATTTGGTGGCATGCAAATTCTTGGATATGGGATCACGAATCATCAACATAAAGTATGGTGTAGATATGGCCATGACTTTGGTCATTCGTCTTGAAATCCAAGAATGTGCATACTCATTGACTACTAATAATCTCTTAAATATGTTTAAATTTTACCACTTTCTTTTTTTACGGGGGAAATTTTACCGCTTTCTTTTAGGTTCGAATTTCCACGTATGGATGGTGGGAATACATTTGACATCAAAGACCTAAAAAGGTAAAATTACATCGAGATCGATACATTTAGCACTACGAACCCTAAAATTAAGTAGGGAAAATAGTCATGTTTTGCTCCTTCTCGAGAGAAAAGTTGATCGAGCCATACTCTTCATACTACTTCCTCTTTGTTTGTTTTCAAAATATGGCAAAATTTGGCAGCATGCAAATTCTTGGATATGGGATGATGAATCATCAGCATAAAGTATGATGTTGATATGGCAATGACCTTGGTCGTTCACCTTGAAATCCAAAAATGTTCATACTCATCGAGAACTAATAATCTTAAATACGTTTAAATTTTTCTACTTACTTTTAGGTACAAATTTTACACGTATGGATGGTGGGATACATTTGACATCAAGGACCTAAAAAGGTAAAATATTATCGAGGTCCATACATTTAGCACGAAGCACCCTAAAATTAAGTAGGGAAAACAATCATGTTTTGCTCCTTCTCGAGAGAAAGGTTGATCAAGCCATACTATTCATACTACTCCCTCTTTGTTTGTTTTCCAAATATGTCCAAATTTGGTGGCATGCAAATTCTTTGATATGGGATCTTGAATCATCAACATAAAGTATTATCTATATATGTGATGGGTTCGTAGCATGGAAAACAAAAAATTTCTACCGCAAGAACGAACAAAACCTAGATCTAATCTAGATAAAAGCCAAGATCTAATCTACTAGACATGAGCAACAAGATAGATAGGAACTAACCCTTGTAGATCCGAAAGCGTTAACGAGATTAGATATCGTGGTTGATGTAGTCGATCACTTGCCGATCTCAAGATCGTGTGGACGATCCTTCCGGCGTCGCGTTCCAGTAGCGCTTCCGCCGTCGGTCAAGTAGACGATCCTTCCGGCGCCGCGTTTTGGCAGCGCTTCCGCAGTCGGTCACACGTGCGGAGTCGAAGCAGACCTTCCTCTCCCCGTTCCAGCGAGCAGCGGAGGTAGTAGATCTTCTCCACGGAATCCCAGCAGCACGACGGCGTGGTGGTGGTGGTGGAGTAGAGAATTCTGCAGGGCTTCGCCTATGCCTGTGCTGAAGATGGTGGAGGAGAGAGGCGGCAGAGATTGGGTGTTATGGGAGCCAGGGAGGAGGGGGCGCCCCTGCCCCTCTATTTAAAGAAGGGAGGCGCCTAGGGAGGAGGAGTCCTTGTAGGACTCCCCTCCCTTGTATGGCCGGCGGATTGGAGGTGGGGGGAGGAGTCCTCCTCCCCCACGACTCCGTATCTTAACCCACCAGGACTCCTTGATCCCTATCTTGATTTTCAAGCAAACTCCAAGATATCTTCTAAAACCTTCCGGAACATTCCGAAACCTTCTAGAATCCTCATACAAACACTCCGGAACATTTCCTAACTTAGAAAATGATCCCCTATATATGAATCTTATTCTCCGGACCATTCCGGATCTCCTCGTGATGTCCCGAATCCAATCCGAGACTCCGAACAACATTCGGTCTCCAACGCATATTCCATATCTACTTAAAACAACTTCGAACCTTAAGTGTGTCACCCTACGGTTTGTGAATATGTAGACATGATAGAGACACATCTCCTATCAATAACCATCAGCGGGACCTGGAGATCCATAATGGCTCCCACATACTCAACGATGACTTCGCGATCGATTGAACCACTTACATATGAAACTAATTCCCTTTGTCTTGCGATACTATACTTATCCGAGGTTTGATCGTCGGTATCTCCATACCTAGTTCTACCTCGTTACTGATAAGTACTCTTTACTCGTTCCGTGATATGTCATCTCTTGTGACCCAGTCACATGCTTGCAAGCTAACTAGATGACATTCCACCGAGAGGGCCTAGAGCATATCTATCCGTCATATGGATGGACAAATCCCAATCTTGGTTCATGCGCTTCAACACATACTTTCGTAATACCCAATGACACTTTTATAACCACCCAGTTACGAAGCGGCGTTTGATGTCATCAAAGTATTCATCCGGTGATGGTGATTAACATAACCTCATGGTCGAAGGAATAGGTTACTATGTATTTGAAAGCTTACAGCAATACGAACTTAATGACTTGATCTTATGCTACGCTTACTATGGGTGTGTGTCCATCACATCATTCTCTTAATGGTATAACCTTGTATTAATCACATCCTAATGTCCATGATCAGGAAACCATGATCATCAATTAATCAACAAGCTAGTTTAACAAGAGGCTTACTAGGGACTCTCTTATGTTTACAAAACACACAAGTATTAGTGTTTCCTAATAATACAATTATAGCATGTGATGCAAACATTCATCATAAACACAAAGATATAATAATAATCACTTTTATTATTGCCTCTTGGGCATATCTCCAACAGTCTCCCACTTGCACTAGAGTCAATAATCTAGATTACATGGTAATATACCGAACACCCATGGCATTTTGGTGTTGGTCATGCTTTGTCCTAGGGAGAGGTTTAGTCAACGGATCTGCCACATTCAGATCAGTGTGTACTTTGCAAATCTTTATGTCACCATCTCGGACATACTCGCGAATAGCATGGAAACGCAGCTTGATGTGCTTCAGCTTGCTATGTGACCTTGGCTCCTGCGCATTAGCTATGGCACCTGTGTTGTCACAGTAGATGGCCATCGGGTCCAACGCACTGGGAACCACGCCGAGTTCAGTAATGAATTCCTTCATCCAAACGGCTTCTTGTGCAGCCTCCGAAGCAGCTATGTATTCTGATTCAGTTGAAGATTTCGCCAGAACGCTTTGCTTCGCACTCCTCCAGCTCACTGCAGCACCATTCAAAATAAATACGTATCCCGATTGTGACTTCGAGTCATCCGGATCGGTGTTCCAACTAGCATCGGTGTAACCGTTTACAACAAGCTGTTCATCACCTCCATAAGAAAGAACCATATCCTTAGTCCTATTTAGGTACTTTAGGATATTCTTGATCGCTGTCCAGTGTTCCACTCCAGGATCACTTTGATATCTGCTAGTCAAACTAACAGCATGTGCTATATCCGGTCTTGTACACAGCATGGCATACATGATAGAACCTATGGCCGAGGCATAGGGAATTTTATTCATTTTCTCTCTATCTTTTGCCGTAGCTGGACTTTGAGTTTTACTCAAGGTCTTACCTGACAACATGGGCACGAACCCTTTCTTGCTATCTTCCATTCTAAACTTCTTTAGAACTTTGTCCAAGTATGTACTTTGTGAAAGCCCTATTAGGTGTCTTGATCTATCTCTATAAATCTTGATGCCTAGAATATATGCCGCTTCGCCAAGATCCTTCATTGAAAAACTATTATTCAAATAGGTTTTGACGCTATTGAGAAGTTCTATATCATTCCCAATCAACAATATGTCATCTACATATAGTACTAGGAATGCTACAGAGCTCCCACTCACTTTCTTGTAAATACAAGCTTCTCCATAAGTTTGTATAAATCCAAAGTTTTTGATTACTTTATCAAAATGTTGATTCCAACTCCGGGATTCTTGCTTCAGCCCATAAATGGAGCACTGAAGCTTGCATACCTTGTCAGCATCTTTAGGATCGACAAAACCCTTGGGTTGTACCATATACAACTCTTCCTCAATGTCACCATTAAGGACTACCGTTTTGACATCCATCTGCCAAATCTCATAATAGAAATGTGCGGAAATTGCTAACAAAATCCTCACAGACTTTAGCTTCGCTACTGGTGAGAAAGTCTCATCATAGTCAACTCCTTGAATTTGTCGGAACCCTTTCGCGACAAGTCGAGCTTTATAGACGGTAACATTACCATCAGCATATGTTTTTCTCTTGAAAATCCATTTGTTCTCGACAGCCTTATGGCCATCCGGTAAGTCCACCAAAGTCCACACTTGGTTTTCGTACATGGATCCCATTTCGGATTTCATGGCTTCTAGCCATTTGTCGGAATCTGGGCTCACCATAGCTTCTTCATACGTCGCAGGGTCATCAGCGTTGTCCACCAACATGACGTTCAAGGCAGAGTCATACCAATCAGGAGTGGTACGAACCCTCGTTGACCTGCGAGGTTCAGTAGTAACTTCGTTTGAAGTTTCATGATCATTATCATTAGCTTCCTCTCCAATTTGTGCAGGCGGCACAAAAACATCTTCCGGTGCTGCGCTACTCTCAAATCCGAGAGAAGGTTCAATAACCTCATCGAGTTCTACTTTCCTTCCAGTCACCTCTTTCGAGAGAAACTCCTTCTCAAGAAAGGATCCATTCTTTGCAACGAAAACTTTGCCTTCGGATCTATGATAGAAGGTATACCCAATTGTTTCTTTAGGGTATCCTATGAAGACGCATTTCTCCGCTTTGGGTTCTAGCTTATCAGGTTGTAACTTCTTTACATATGCTTCGCAACCCCAAACTTTAAGGAACGACAACTTAGGTTTCTTACCAAACCACAATTTTGTACGGTGTCGTTTCAACGGATTTAGATGGTGCCCTATTTAAAGTGAATGCGGCTGTCTCTAATGCATAGCCCCAAAATGATAACGGTAAATCTGTAAGAGACATCATAGACCGAACCATATCTAAGAGAGTTCGTTTACGACGTTCGGACACACCATTACGCTGTGGTGTTCCTGGCGGTGTCAACTGTGAAAGTATTCCACATTTCTTTAAATGCATGCCAAACTCATAACTCAGATATTCACCTCCGCGATCAGAACGCAGAAACTTAATCTTCTTGTTACGATGATTTTCCACTTCACTTTGAAATTCCTTAAACTTCTCGAAAGTTTCGGACTTATGCTTCATAAAGTAGACATACCCATATCTACTCAAGTCATCCGTGAAAGTGAGAACATAACGATATCCACCACGCGATGCTACACTCATTGGACCGCACACATCGGTATGTATTATTTCCAATAAGTCTGTAGCTCGCTCCATTGTACCAGAGAATGGAGTCTTAGTCATTTTTCCCATTAGACATGCTTCACATCTTTCAAGTGATTCAAAATCAAGTGATTCAAGAAGTCCATCTGAATGGAGTTTCTTCATACGCTTCACTCCAATGTGACCAAGATGACAGTGCCACATGTATGTAGAATTATCATTCAATTTAATTCGTTTAGCATCTATGTTGTGAACATGTGTATCACTACTATCGAGATTCAGTAAGAATAAACCATTCATCTCAGGTGCATTACCATAAAAGATATTACTCATATAAATCGAACAACCTTTATTCTCGGACTTAAACGAGTAACCGTCTCGCAATAAACAGGATCCAGATATAATGTTCATGCTTAACGCAGGCACCAAATAACAATTATTTAAATTTAAAACTAATCCCAAAGGTAAATGTAGAGGGAGCGTGCCGACGGCGATCACATCAACCTTGGAGCCATTTCCAACGCGCATCGTCACCTCGTCTCTTGCCAGTCTTCGTTTATTCCGCAGCTCCTGTTTTGAGTTACAAATATGAGCAACCGAACCAGTATCAAATACCCAGGCACTACTATGCTTACTAGTAAGATACACATCTATAACACATATATCAAATATACCTTTCTTCTTGATGTTGCCGTTCTTCAGATCCGCCAGGTACTTGGGGCAGTTGCGCTTCCAGTGACCAGCACCCTTGCAGTAGAAGCACTCAGTTTCAGGATTAGGACCAGCCTTGGGCTTCTTAGCAGGTGCGGCAGCTTTCTTGCCGTCCTTCTTGAAGTTGCCCTTGTTCTTAGGCTTGCCCCGTTTCTTGAAATTGGTGGTCTTATTGACCATCAACACTTGTTGCTCCTTCTTGATCTCCACTTCAGCAGTTTTCAGCATGGACGACAGTTCATGCAATGTCTTGTGCATGCAATGCATGTAGTAGTTCATCACAAAGTTCTTGTAACTTGGTGGCAGTGATTGAAGGAGACGGTGAATCCCCAATTCATTAGGAATCGATATTCCCAACTCTTGGAGCTTCTTAGCATACCCAGACATGGTGAGCACGTGCTCGCTAACGGAGCTTCCTTCTTCCATCTTATAGTTAAAGAACTTTTTGGAGGCCTCATAGCTCTCCATGGCCGCGCGAGTCTCAAAAATTAGCCTGAGCTCCTTAATGATCTCGAACGGATCGTGGTGCTCAAAACGCTGTTGGAGCTCCGCTTCTAAACCGTACAGGATGGCACACTGAACTGTGGAGTAATGATTCTTCCGAGTGGCGAAAACATTCTTTTCGTCATCGGTGGCATTATCTGCAGGTGGGTCACCTAGCGATGCATCGAGCACATAGGTCAACTGACCAGCCCTGAGGACGATCTTCAGTCCACGGAACCAGTCCGTGAAATTGCTTCCATTGTTCTTAAGTTTTTCTTTCTCTAGGAACGCATTGAAATTGATGGAGGGGGTCGCCATAATCTACAACAATTTGCAAGTAGTTTAGACTAAGTTTATGACAAATTGAGTTCAAATTTAATTATTAAACTAACTAGGTGAACTCCCACTCAAAACAACATCCCTCACATTGTCTTAGTGATTACACGAACCAAGTCCACTACACCAAGTCCGATCTTCACGAGAGAAGATGTAGTTTCATCGGCGAACAATCTTCAGGTTCATCATATCAATTATATGACTCATGCTCTACCTTTCGGTATTCCGTGTTCCGAGACCATGTCTGTACATGCTAGGCTCGTCAAGACAACCTTAGTTTCCGCATGTGCAAATCTGGCTTGCACCCGTTGTATGCACACGTAGAATCTATCACATCCGATCATCACGAGATGCTTCGAAACGACGAGTCTTAGCAACGGTGCCAACTAAGGGTGAACACTTTATTACTTGATATTTAGTGAGAGGGATCATCTTATAATGCTACCATCGCGATCTAAGCAATACAAGATGCATAAAGGATTAACATCACAGGCAATTCATAATTAGTGTGATATGATATGGCCCTTTCTTCTTGCGCCTTTGATCTCCATCTCCAAAGCACGAACATGATCTCCATCATCACCAGCATTGCGTCAAGGTCAGTGGCGCCACTTCATGGTTGTCCATCATCACTAGCAACTATTACAACTACTTGGAATAAAGCTATTACAAGATGAATAGACACGCAGGTCTTAACAGAATTAAAGAAAACCATTAGGCTCCTGCCGGTTGCCATATTACAACAAGGATCATTGCATACATCAAATACAATCACAATCACATGATGGCCATATCACATCACAAAACCCCTGCAAAAACAAGTTAGACGCCTCTAATTTTCTTTGCATGTTTTACGTGGTTTCGGGCTTTCGCATAAGACCGATATTACCTACGAACAAGGACCACAACGTTGATACAAGTGTTGTCAAGATGCTCATTGTAAATTGAATCTTAACTATGGTGGGAGAGACAGACACCCGCAAAGCCACTTGTGCAAAGCAAGTTGCACGTCAAGCGTGGAGCAAGTATCATGTGCGATGACATGTAATGTTAGCCCGAGCCGCTTCATCCCACCATGCCGCAAGATGCAAAGTACACGCTAAGACACCGACAACAAAAGCATCAACGCCCACAAAAACATTGTGTTCTACTCGTGCAACAGATCGACGCATAGATACGGCTCTGATACCACTGATGGGTTCGTAGCATGGAAAACAAAAAATTTCTACCGCAAGAACGAACAAAACCTAGATCTAATCTAGATAAAAGCCAAGATCTAATCTACTAGACATGAGCAACGAGATAGATAGGAACTAACCCTCGTAGATCCGAAAGCGTTAACGAGATTAGATCTCGTGGTTGATGTAGTCGATCACTTGCCGATCTCAAGATCGTGTGGACGATCCTTCCGGCGTCGCGTTCCAGCAGCGCTTCCGCCGTCGGTCAAGTAAACGATCCTTCCGGCGCCGCGTTTTGGCAGCGCTTCCGCAGTCGGTCACACGTGCGGAGTCGAAGCAGACCTTCCTCTCGCCGTTCCAGCGAGCAGCGGAGGTAGTAGATCTTCTCCACGGAATCCCAGCAGCACGACGGCGTGGTGGTGGTGGTGGAGTAGAGAATTCTGCAGGGCTTCACCTATGCCTGTGCTGAAGATGGTGGAGGAGAGAGGCGGCAGAGATTGGGTGTTATGGGAGCCAGGGAGGAGGGGGCGCCCCTGCCCCTCTATTTAAAGAAGGGAGGCGCCTAGGAAGGAGGAGTCCTTGTAGGACTCCCCTCCCTTGTATGGCCGGCGGATTGGAGGTGGGGGGAGGAGTCCTCCTCCCCCACGACTCCGTATCTTGACCCACTAGGAATCCTTGATCCCTATCTTGATTTTCAAGCAAACTCCAAGATATCTTCTAAAACCTTCCGGAACATTCCGAAACCTTCTAGAATCCTCATACAAACACTCCGGAACATTTCCTAACTTAGAAAATGATCCCCTATATATGAATCTTATTCTCCGGACCATTCCGGATCTCCTCGTGATGTCCCGAATCCAATCCGAGACTCCGAACAACATTCGGTCTCCAACGCATATTCCATATCTACTTAAAACAACTTCGAACCTTAAGTGTGTCACCCTACGGTTCGTTAATATGTAGACATGATAGAGACACATCTCCTATCAATAACCATCAGCGGGACCTAGAGATCCATAATGGCTCCCACATACTCAACGATGACTTCGCGATCGATTGAACCACTTACATATGAAACTAATTCCCTTTGTCTTGCGATACTATACTTATCCGAGGTTTGATCGTCGGTATCTCCATACCTAGTTCTACCTCGTTACTGATAAGTACTCTTTACTCGTTCCGTGATATGTCATCTCTTGTGACCCAGTCACATGCTTGCAAGCTAACTAGATGACATTCCACCGAGAGGGCCCAGAGCATATCTATCCGTCATATGGATGGACAAATCCCAATCTTGGTTCATGCGCTTCAACACATACTTTCAGAATACCCAATGACACTTTTAATATGTCCATGACCCTGGTCATTCGGCTTGAAATGCAAGAATGTTCATATTAATTGAAAACTAATAAGCTTAAATACGTTTAAACTTTACCACTTGATTTTATGTTTGAATATTACATGGACGGTGTGAGAACATTTTATATCAAGGACCTAAAAAGGTCAAATTACATCAAGGTCCAGACATTTAGCACGAAGCACCCTCAAAAGCAGGGAAAACAGTCAGGTTCGACTCCTTCTCGAGAGAGCAGCTGCTCGAGTCATACACTTCATACTACTTCCTCTCCGTTTGTTTTCAAAATATGGCCCAATTTGGTAGCATGCAAATTCTTGGATATGGGATCATGAATCATCAATGTAAAATATGATGTAGATTTGTCCATGACTTTGGTTATTCGGCTTGAAATCCAAGATTGTTCATACTCATTAACAACTAAGCCTAAATACGTTTAAAATTTACCACTTTCTTTTATCTTCGAATTTTACACGGGCGGTGGGAGTACATTTTACAGCAAGGACCTAAAAAGGGGTAAAATTACATTGAGGTCCATACTTTTAGCACAGCACCCTAAAATTCAGCAGGGAAAACATTCATGTTTGGCTCCTTCTCGAGAGAGAAGCTAATCAAGACATACTCTTCATACTACTTCCTCTTTGTTTGATTTCAAAATATGGCCAAATTTTGCGGCATGAAAATTCTTGGATATGTGATCATCATCAGGATAAAGTATGATGTAGATATGACCATGGCCTTGGTCGTTCGTATTGAAATCCAAGAATGTTCATACTCATCGACAACAAATAATCTTAAATACGTTTAAAAAAAGTAAAATTACATCGAGGTCCATACATTTAGCACGAAGCACCCTAAAATTAAGCAGGGGAAATAGTCATGTTTTTCTCCTTCTCGTGAGAGAAGCTGATCGATCCATCATCTTCATACTACTTCCTCTTTGTTTGTTTTCAAAATATGGCCAAACTTGATGGCATGCAAATTCTTGGAAATGGGATCATGAATCATCAACATAAAGTATGATGTAGATATGGCCATGACCTTGGTCGTTCGGCTGAAATCCAAGAATGTTTATACTCATCGACAACTCATAATCTTAAATATGTTTAAAAGTTTACCACTTGCTTTTAGGTTCGAATTTTACACGGATGGTGGGAGTATAATTTACATCAAGGACCTTAAAATGGGGAAATTACATCGAGATCCTTACATTTAGCATGAAGTACCGCAAAATTAAGCAAAGAAATAGAACAGTCGGTTTTGGCTCATTCTCGAGAGAGGACCTGATCGAGCCATACTCTTCATACCACTACTTCCTGTTCATCTGTTTTCAAAATATATGGCCAAATTTGGTGGCATGTAAATTCTTGGATATGGGATCATCATCAGCATAAAGTGTGATGTTGATATGGCCATGACCTTGGTCGTTCGGCTTGAAAGTCCAAGAATGTTCATACTCATTGACAATTAATAATCTGAAATAGGTTTAAATGTTACCACTTGCTTCTAGGTTCAAATTTTACACGGATGGTGGTACATTTTCATCAAGGACCGAAAAAGGTAAAATTACATCGATGTCCATACATTTAGCACGAAGCACCCTAAAATTAATGAAGGAAAACAATTTGCTAGGAAGCTTGAGAACTCATTAAACTTCGTAATCAATCACAAGAGTACCAAGGTCCATGCTTTGTCTGAAAACTAGGGTTGTTGTTGTGGTACTATGAGCCATTTTTCTTCGTACTTGCTTACAGAAAAAATCTTGTCGCTTTCAGTTTTATTGTTCCTATAAATTGGAAACTGTGGTTACCACTATTTTTCATCTTTCCAAGATGCACACATCTACCAAATATGGGAACATTACAATACAATATGATGTGCATATGGTTGTTACCTTTGTTGTTCGGCTTGAAACCCAAAAGTGTTCATACACCATGGGCCATATATATATTGTCTGACTATTTTTTTGTAATTTATGATGACTCACGGTTATTAATTATTTTTTAGTGCAAATAGTAGTGCACGCAAGAGGACACCATGAAGAAGGCTTCATTTTTAGGGTTTTCTTTCATTCATAGCTAGTGAGGATCAAATTGTCAGCATGCATATTCGTAGAAAGATTTTTAATCCTACAAAACTCTCGTTGGTTTTTGAAGTATTGACCGTCTCGGTACCATAAAGACTCAAAGGATGTTTGTAACTTTTTAAGAGCATTTTATCATGTTTACTTGTAGTTCGAATTTGAAAATGATTTTTTATTCCTAAATTTTGGAAACTCCCAGTACTGGTAGCATCATTGTTCACCATGCCAAGATGCACTCATCTACCAAATATGAGAACATTACCATAAAGTATGTTGTACATATATAAGGCCATTTAGCTTGTCTTTCAGCCTAAAGCCTAAGGATATGTTCATACATGGCAGGCCATATTTTCAATTACATTGTTTTTTGTATGTGAACTCTCTTGATAATAATCATTTTTCATAGCAAGTAGGACAAGTCAGAGGTCACCGTGCAATGTTTTGTTATTGTTTTCAAATAAAAGCCAAATTTTGTACATGCAAATTCTTAGCAAGAAGTTGAATTCAACAAATTCATTGGTTTCCAATATATTGACAGTCTGGGTGTGGGTACCTTCAAAAGATACTTGTATAATTTTAAGAGCAATCTACTACTTACTCATAGTTCAAACTTTATCTAACATTGATAAATCAGCTAAATTAGTTTAAGAATGTGAAGTTTGCTAGTAAACCATGAGAACTCAAAAAAGTTCATAATCATAAGTGAAACATGTATAAACTTTGTCTAGAAACTAGGCTTATGGCATTCCGAGACATAATCACCATGCTTGCTCTCAGGAAAATAAATCCCAGGAAAATAATAATCTGCTTCAAGTTTATGATAAATCAAGTTGTTTTTTGTGTGACGTGTCATAAACAGACATATATCATTCGTCTGACACTTTAAAAGAAACTCTTCGATGGACATTTGGATATGTGAATGAAATGTCAAATCTTGTGTACAAGCAAGTTATGTTCAAAAACAAGTTTATTACGACCAAATAAAGCCTTTACAAATTCAATGTGTGACGGACTGATATGTTGGTACCTTTGTGTAAACATTGGTGTTTCATGTCAAATAAGTCTCTTACATACCAGCTACATGCATCCAAAAAGTATTGTGGGTGATAAATATCGTCAGTATCCAGTTTGTAGCATCATTCAAATCTTTGTGTGTGAATGGGAGCAATGGCACTCGGGGACCACTTGTCAGTATTGCTACCAATGAGGTTAAATCGGTCATTACAGGACTAACTAGCCAAATTTGTGCATATTAGGCCAAAAAGTGTTAAAATGTGCAAAAATGACGTCCATCAAGTGTTTTGTGCAAAAGTGCGATGAAAAGATGGCGGATCGTGTAATTGCTTCAATCTAAAAAAAATATTTTATACTACCATGGAGGGTAATACAAAGTATTATACTGTACTTACTACTAGCAAAACAGGTACGAGATGAAAGTTTGAAACCTAAAGGATACCCACTATTTTAGTCGGTTCAAAGATATGAAGTAGTTCGTAAAAAAGTGATGATATGTGAAATATAGTTTTTTTTGTAGTACGATACTACTAAAGAGGATAGAGGGTTACCCACTCCCATTCTCTAACTCCTCCCCTACCATTCCCTCTCTCGCTATCACATTCCCACACTCACCTCACAACTCTCAGTCGTTAACCCAGCCGTTGCCTCGATGAAACCAATGCCAAAACCTTTATCTATGGTTGAGTTAGGGTCCTCATCAAGCTCTGCTTCGGAGCTGCAGGTGACGTGTTCGATTCTGACAGCCGCAACACCCTCTCTGAAGTGTCCTTCGCCTTTCGCGTGTGTGTTGGTCGTGCCCAAGGTGAGGCGTCCGTCGCCCTTAAGGTTTCGGCTGATCGCGCTGAAACCCTCATCGCTTGTCGAGCGGTCGTCCAAGCCTCGGGCACCGCGTGCGTTGGTACCGAATGCTTTTGCGGTGGCGGACGCGTCCTTTTCTATTACAGGTTGGACTCTCATTCCCAATGTGCCAAATTTTAGAGTGTCCACGGTGAAACCCCTATCGGTGGCCCACCTTCATTAGCGATTGTCTATGCTTCTTCGGTTATGTGGCTGGTTCTTCGTTAGTGGCGCCCTGTTCATTTGCTCAACCCATCGACCCCTGTGCAAATTCATGCCCCCCAACTGCAACGAGGTTAGATCTTGAGAATTGGGGCTTTAACCCAAATTCGACGTGCATCTAGTCAGATTTTTGCAACATGTACTGCAGGTCCTTTATTGAGCTGCTTAGCTGTATCTCGTTTTCTTGATAATTGACTTTTGTGATGTTCTTTATACTCCCTCCATTGAGAAATAACTAACTTGACTTTGCCTAGATTCAAATGTAGCTATATTTGTCTTTTGTGCTGTTATGCTTAGTTATGGAATATTCTTGATGACGATGATCTAGTGTTCTGTTTGGGTACTTAGGTGATGCATTGTGCTGTTTAGGAATTTTCCATGACGCGTTGTGCTTTTTTGGTATTTTTTTATGATGCATTGTGTCCTGTCTCCTCACTGTGTTATTTCATCCATTTTGATCTACGTTCTACTATTTAGGATTAAATGATATGCCTTCTAGTTGTTTAGATTATTTCAATGAACCATCAGTTTAGGTAATTTTGATTGTCCAGACACTGTTATTAAATTTAATTACATGATACATTATGCTGTTTTGGTATTTTTGATGATGCACTGCATATATGCTGTTTTGTGTATCCAAATAATGCATTGTGCTATTTTAGCCATTCAGATTATGAATTGTGCTATTTAATCAATCTATTTAAATGTTATGCCTTCTAGTAGCTGTTCAAATAATTTTGAGGACCCATCGGGTTAGGTCATTCCGATGACGCATTGTGCTGTGTAGCCAATTTAATTTACCTGATACCTTGTGTTGTTTAGGTAATTTTGATGGTGCAATGACGCATTGTTGTATTTAGTCAACTTATACAATGCATTGTGGTGTATTGGTAATTCCAAATGACTGACGTAATGGAAATTTTCATGTAGGACGACCCAGTTGTAATGTCAAACTTAGACTATATTCTTGACGAGACTCCTCCAGCTCCAGGTGGCTATGAAGATGCTCTCCCCATCATACCAAGTGAGTTGAAGCTACCAGGTAGGAGAGTAGAGGCCTTGGGAAGGGCAAGTGCTGCCCAAGTCAGTCGCTAGTTCTACCAAACCGAGAAGACGCCCTAGGTCAGTTGGACATCATGCCACGGTGCATCTTCCTAGGCGCTTCTACATTTAGTTATTCCAGCATGACTTGCAGATGCTTATCATCCCAACTTACCTCAAGCCATACTTGAAGGGACACCCCTACCCACAGCTAGTGGTGGTCCAAGCATGCGAGGAATGTGAGTGGGGTCATCCCTGAGATCTATGCATGATTTCCGAGGCATGTCTCTCTGAGGTCCCTTCCACCGTCTCTCGCTGGCGCCACTCCGGCACCATCGCACACCTCTTCATGGGTTTCTCTATGTTGGATTCATCTGGTGGTGACTGGAAGATCACCTACTCTGGGAGTTCCACTAGTGGTAAGTTCCTTGTCGGCTCTCTGATTCTCTCGGCGAAGCGCTGGCTGGTTATCCTCAATGCCAATTGTTTTCCTCTTGAGGGTAAATGCCTGGAAAATGGGGAGGTGATTTCTGTTGGATCTTTGGTGAGGTTCCCCTCTCATCTTGCTAGGATCAATGATCTTCGACCTCCTCTCCTGGTTTTCTTGGTGGTCCTTCTTATGGTGTTGACATGGCTGAAGATTTGAAACTTAAGTGGCATGTTACTTGCTCTTCTCTGCCATCAGATGATTCAGGACATGTTCCAGGATTTTTGATCCTTTATTCTCATGCTAGGTGGATTGTGCTGCTTAATCAAAATAAGGTGGTGATTGATGCAAGATTCCTTCTACAAGATGAAAAGATTTTTTCTGGCTTGACAGTAGATCTAGTTGTCAAAAGAGTTGTTGTGGGTGCACAAATCCTTGAAGACCTGAATTCCGACAAGGTGCATGCAGCACCGGAGATGATCACCAAGTGCACTTCATTGGATTTCTCTAAAGGCAAAGTTTTTGAGGTTAATGTCTTCAAGAAATTCGGACACCATGTTAATTTCTCTGGTGGATTCCGTAGAAGACCTTTTTTTTGGTTGGCTCTTTTGGATGTGCCAATGTTAAACTTGATATTCATACTATTGGCATTGCCCTTCAAGCTTGTTTTGGTGGTCTAGCTTCAAAATTTCAAGTCAAACTTCTTCAAGATAGAACCTTTCTATTCTCAGTTGCCTTACGTGCTGTGGGTTTTGAGATCTATAATTCAAATACTTTTTCAAATGAGTCTTTTGTCTTGAAAATCATCTTGTGGGGAGAAGGTGATTCAACTACAATTAAATTGCCTAGTATTTTTCCTTTTTTGAAATTTCCAACTTCCCCTACGCGTCCTTGGCCCGACAACTCTTACCTTAATTGGTTTACGGCCCAAGGCTCGCCGCAAGTTTTGCGGCCCAGGGTGTTCGATTGTCTAAAAGAATTTGCCCTCGCCCAAAAAAAAGAGAAATTCAGAACTCCCTGCATCCTCAACTCCCACGCCTGCAGAAACCCCAACCACCTCGCTCAGCTCGTCGCTGGTGACAGCCTCCACCGCAATGGCGAACATTCCACTGGACCCACAACCTTTTCTCCCTCCCGGCTTCGAGATTTTGCAGGTGGCTAGGCAAAATCGTGTCAAGTGGGTGGTGGTTCCTCGTTGCCCACATGCTCATGAACAATATGCTATTGCAAACATTCATCCCCTCCCCTTGGTCTAGTTCCTTTTGAGAATGTTAGAGATGTTTTACAAGATTTCTTTATCAATGTTGCTCGGGTGGATTTCCGTGATATCCAAAACTGCCCTTATGGCTCTGCATATGTGCAATTTAATAATGTCAGTGATCGGGATCGTTTGATCGGTGCTGGACCAATTCCTTTCCAAGATGTTGCAATCTCCTTTGCTAGACACAATGAAGGAATTAACTAGCATAGGACTCAGTTCAACAATGAGTGCTGGGTTATGCTTCTGGGCCCTCCTCTTGATCACTAGCGTACTGAAGACCTGAATGTTGTCTTTGCTGATATTGGAAAGGTGCTTCTTTGGGAAAGGGACCCTCAACACAAAGGCAGAATCATTTCTCAACTCAGAGTCACTGACCTAGTGGATGTGCCCAAAATTGTAAGATTTACCATTGGAGACCTTGTGGAGATTGAATCCTGGACATTTTCTGTGGAACTTTTAAACAACAATCTCCTGGGTGGGGGCCCACCTGATGAGGACCCACTGCCTGATGAAAATGAGGACCCTCATCCTCTACTTGTCATGGGGCCTCAATTTGGTCCACCTTCCCCACCACCTCCTCCACAGCCTGAAGGTGAAATTGGTGGACGGGACCAGTGGGCTGATGCTGCTCCTCAACAGAATGATGCTGGTTGGGGGCAATGGAATGCACTTGTTCAAGGGCCAATCTTTGCTGAAGGGGTAGATATGCCAATTGATAATCTGAATTTGCCACCTCAGGACGCTAATAGTGCTATCATTGGTTCTATCCCTGCTCTCAATATTTCATCTAACAAGGACAATACTTATGTTCATGCTGGTGATGACATTGAGGTGGAGCAGCAGCTTTATGAGAACACTCCGGATGTTGGTATGGGTGATGGCTTGTTCAATATCCTTCAGAACTACCAGGATGATGATGAGGAGGTCCAACATTTTAATGAGGTGAACCAGCAGGATGATTGGATGATTGAAGACACTAATCTTCTTTCTCCCAATGAGGCTCATTTGCAAGTGGGGATGGCATTCACTTCTTTTGTTTCTACTCCTGATGTGCTGGCAGCTAAACCATCCTTCTCCAAGCAAGGTCTGGATCTTTGGGACAGATTCTTTGCTCCTCACATCAACAGTTCTCCACTTGGCAAAACAGTCTGAAGTGTGATATTCCTATAAGTTGGTTCAACTTTTTAACCCTCATGCTCCTCACTCCTGAAAAAATCAGTTGGGCAAAACACTTTCTTACTTCTCCTCTTTGGGATATTATAAAGGAACCAATTGCCGATGAAAATACCTTTAGTTTCATTATCCCTGATGATTGTGTTGGTCAGATGCCTCCTCACTGCCTGAATGTTTTTCCCTCAAACCTGATGGTCCCCAATGTTCCATCCAAAAAAAGAAGGGGAAAGGAGCCAATGGTTGACATTGAGGTGAGAAGGAGTCCCAGAATTGTGGAACTTAATGGGGGTTTTAAAAGTCATGTGAACTGTTCTGATATAAATTGTCTTTCTTGCAATGCTGCTCCACCTTGTCTTAGCAATAAAGTTGTTAAAAACCTTGCTGATTCTTTTTGTAAGGTCAAAGAGGGAGAGCTTGAGAAAAGGCTGTTGAAGAAGAGGAGGATCAATGATTTGATCATCAAACCCCCTGGAAAGCCAGGACCAAAAAAGAATGGAGCTGACACAATCATGACTGGAAATAAGAAAGGCGGAGTTGCTGAGTCCTGTGGACAACAGTCTTAGAAGAAAGCACCAAAATAGATGTTTTAATGTCTAAAAATTATTGTCATTTTGTGTCTGGTCACTTACTTTTGAGACATGTAATGACCTTCTTAGACTCCTTATGGTTCTGTGTGTGTCTATGACTCTTGGATCTTGTGAAAGGTTTAAGTTTGTTTGTGTGATTACATATCTTGTGTCACCAAATTTTTACTCCTCAAGTTATCTATGAATATCAAAAGAAAATGGAATATTCTGAACTGGAATCTCAGAAGCATGAAGTCTGAGAAGAAGTGGCTGGCTTTAAAAAGCAAAATCATTGAATCTGAGTGTGACATCATTTGTCTTCAAGAAACCAAAAGAGATTGCTTTAACATGAATTACTTAAAAAAAATCTGTCCAAGTAAGTTTGACAGTTTTGAGTTTCTCCCTTCTATTGGTGCTTCTGGAGGGATTATCATCATCTGGAACAATTCTTTGATTAGTGGTACCAGAGCCTTACAAAATGAATTTTCTACTTCTATCACTTTCTCTTCCCTACTTTCAAATGACATTTGGACACTTACCACCATCTATGGTCCATGTCAAGCTAATAGAAAAGAAGAATTATTGGATTGGTTTTCCAACATTGTGATGCATGATAATATGGACTGGCTAGTCTTGGGGGACTTTAATCTTATCAGAAGGCTTACTGATAGAAACAGGAGTGGTGGAGATGTTAATGACACTTTGCTTTTCAATGAAGCTCTCAGTAACCTGGGCCTAATTGAGCTACCTCTTAAGGGAAGAAAATTTACTTGGAGCAATATGCAAAAAGATCCCCTACTGGAAAGGCTGGACTGGTTTTTTACTTCTAGCTCCTGGACCCTCAAATACCCCTCTACTTTTGTTTCCCCCCTTTCCAAGCCCACTTATGATCACCTTCCTTGTGTCATATCAATTGGAACTAATATTCCCAAGGCACAAGTTTTTAGATTTGAAAATTACTGGTTACATCATTCTGACTTTAAACAAATTGTGCAAAATGCCTGGAATATACCAGTGGGACACCTTGACTTGGCAAAGAAGATATGTGCCAAATTGAAGAATGTGAGGAGAGGTATCAAGATTTGGGCCAGACAAATCCCCTATTTAAAGGATCAGATTTAGAAGGTTAATGACATAATTGACCTTCTAGATTTGCTTGAAGAATCTAGAACTTTAACTATCAATGAATGGCACCTCAGAGATCTCCTGAAATCTCATGTTATTTCTCTGCTCCAGAATCAGAACACCTATTGGAAACAGAGAGGAAAAATACAATGGGTGAAATTAGGTGATGAAAGCACAAAGTTCTTCCACTCTAAGGCCACCATCAGTTATAGGCACAATTATATTTCAATGCTTAAGAATGACAATGGCCAAGAAATCTTTGATCACTCTGACAAAGCTGACATTCTATGGAATGATTTCAAAGCTAGAATGGGTACTTCTATAAAAACTAAGATGTTCTTCAATCTTGAAGATTTTTATGGCAATGGTATGCCTGAGGAGATGAGAAACTCACTTGAATTGCCTTTCCTAGACAAAGAAATTGAGGATGTGATATCTGACTTGCCAAATGATAAGTCTCCTGGACCTGATGGTTTTAATAATGAATTCATCAAAAGCTGCTGGCCCATCATTGGAAATGACTTCAAATTGCTCATCCATGATTTCTATAATGAGAAAGTTTATCTTGAAAGTATCAACTCTTCCTACATTACTCTGATTCCTAAAGTGTCAGACCCTTCCACCCCTGCTTATTTTAGGCCCATATCTTTATTAAACTGTGTGTTTAAAATTATTACCAGACTCCTTGCAAACAGACTACAAACTGTTATTCTGAAGTTGGTACATAAGAATCAATATGGCTTCCTCAAAGACAGCTCTATTGAGGATTGCCTTGGGTAGGCTTTTAAATATCTTTTCCAATGCCACAAATCAAAGGATGAAATTGTCATTTTAAAATTGGACTTTGAAAAGGCTTTTGATGCAATTGATCATACATCCATCCTTAATATTCTCATGGCTAGAGGATTTGGCAAGAAATGGATTAAATGGATTGAGATGATTTTTCAGTCTGGCTCCTTTGAAATTCTTCTACATGGGGTACCTGGGAAAAAAATTACTGCAAGGAGACCCACTTTCACCACTCCTTTTTGTACTTGCTACAGACATTCTTCAATCTGTCTTGAATAAAGCCATGTACCTCGACCTTCTATCCCCTCCAATATGTGGTCCTCTTAACAATGACTTCCCTGTGATTCCATATGCTGATGACACCTTGGTTGTGCTAAAAGCAGATGCTGCTCAATTATTATGCTTAAAATCTCTTCTTCAGACTTTTGCACTTTCCACTAGCCTCAAAATGAACTATTTGAAATCAAGCATGATGCCAATAAATTTAAGCAATGATAGGCGGATTTCACTTTGCTCAGACAATCAATTGCCAAACTGGTAGCCTTCCTTTCACATATCTTTGATTACCCCTAAGCTTATCAAAGCCATCCATGGAACATTTTATACCAATTGTTCAAAGAGTAAAAAGAAGGCTATGTGGTATTCCTAACTTCTCAAACTATGGAGGAAAACTGCAACTGGTTAAATCTATTCTATCCTCACTCCCTTTATTCTTCATGAGTTGCCTGGAGGTGCTAGTTTCTATCAAAGATCAGGTCATAAAATTTATGAGACACTGTCTCTGGAGAAAAAAGACTGAGGATGTTCAGGCCAAGGGCCAGGCTCTGGTGTCATGGGATAAGATTTGTAGACCTAAAAATCAAGGGGGCCTTGGAGTCCTGGATCTAACCATTCAAAATTCTGCCCTCCTATTAAAGAACCTTGACAAATTTTACAATCACCATGATATCCCTTGGGTTCATCTCATTTGGGAAACCTTATATAACAATGGAAAATTACCCGGAAGAAGCATGGAGGGATCTTTCTAGTGGAAATCTCATATCAAATTAATTGATAATTTTAAGGCCATGGCTAATGCAGACTAAAATCTAGGAAAACTGCTTATTTCTGGACTGATCTTTGGCAAGATGTTTGCTTAAATAATAAATTTCCACACCTACTGTCCTATGCAGAGTCATCAAATATCAGTGTGCAGGAATTTTTATATGCTGAATACTTGGAGGATAATTTTCATGTACCTCTTTCTCAACAAGCATACTGTGAATTTTTAATCCTGGAAGATAGATGCCAAGAGATCCTTCCAACCTTATAGGAAAATCAACATGATAGTTGGAGTTTTATTTGGGGGTCTGATAGATTTGAGGTAAAAAAGGCCTACTCTTCTATGATTGGTTATTCCCCTACACCACCACATTTCTCTTGGCTTTGGGCATCCTCTTGCCAGAACAAACACAAATTCTTTTTTTTGCTTTTGCTTCTGGATAGATTAAATACAAGAAATCTTCTGAGAAGGAAACAATTTGCTCTGCCTGACAATAATTTTGCAATTCTCAATTTCCCTTTGGAAGAATTGGTAATACACTTATTCTGGGATTTCCCCTTTGCAAGAGCAACAGAATTATCTAGATTGGAGGCTTTATCAGACATTAAAACCAAACTGCATCTACCTTTTACAATGGAGATTATTATCTTGGCTACTTGGGGTATCTGGATTTGTAGAAATGAGAAAAAAATTAATGATAAAAAGCCAACATTAGAGGGATGGAAGACAATTTTCTATCAAGAGATGAGATGGGTGCAATTCAGAATCAAAAGAAAACACTAGGAGAAATTCACTACTTGGCTGAGCCAACAATTATACCAGAGATAGAGTAGTTTTTGTTACCCTCTTTGAGGTGGAATTTATTCTCTTTTGATCTTCCTTAGATCTTTAGACTCATATGTAATAGCACTATGTAATATCTCTATATTTATATAATAGACAAAATTGCAGTGGGGACTTTCCCTAATGTTTCACCTCAAAAAAGGACTGTGAGTGGGTTGTCCATGCCAACCGCAACAAAGACCAGATTGTCCGGGACAAAGATTTGGCTACCTTTGCTGCTTTCCATGAGTTGAAGGAGGGTGATCACCTTATGTTAAAGGTCAACATAGACATGTTCATGATGAAAATCAATGATCGCATCACCTCCTGCCAGAAGGTGTTCGTCTGTCATGAGCATGCACATCTTGATTAAGTGCCAATTTGGATCGAAGGATTTTCAAAGGAATTTTGGAGGAATTTGACCCATAGGATTTTTTTCATAAGGAATCCCTTTGGATGAAAGGAATCATACCTCTAAAATTCATATAGATTGCATTTCTACACCCCAATCCCATAGGAATTTCAACATCCACTTTTTTACACTCGTTCGCGTAGGATTGAGGGAGTTTTCCTCTGTGTTTACTATGTTTCATTGAAATGAATTTAATCCTGTAGATTTCCTCTGTTTTTACATGCGACCCTATTATCATGTGTTTTGGAATTCTGTGAACCAGAGAAAGCTATTTCCTCTGTTTCGCAATCCATTGTTTTGTACATGTGACCGAGTCAAATTCCTATGTTTATAAATCCTGTTATCCAAAGAATCCCTAAGTTATCTTTAAGTTTGCCGTTTGATCTTTTGGCAACCTTTTGTGATGCTTAGAGCAAGCAAAGCGTATGAGAATTGCGGTGGCTAAGAGAATCTTTTTGTTTCTTAACTCGAGTCTAAACGGTGGAGTACCTATGTCTAACCAAAAAATTATTCAGCATGTGTCTAGTACTAGTCCAAGCGTCTAAGGAAACAAAAGGCCAAAAAGGCTCACTTTCAGCCTCATATTATCCTGACGCTGATGGCAGAAAAGTGGGCAGAAAAGGTACCTTTTTATGGGTTTGTGGGTCCTACCGAGGTGTCTAACTAGTGCAACCATTTTTTCTCTGCTAGCTCCATTGTTGAGTTGGCAAGCTTTATTGTTAGACATTGTCTAAACGGTGTACATGCTCTTATCTGTCGAGCCCTAAGTATATTTAATGTGACTACTACTACTACTACTACTACTACTACTACTACTTCTACTACTACTCCCTCTGATTCATTGCTAGATATGTCCAATTCAGCGACAAGTAATATGGATCGGAGGGAGTACTACTACTACGAGCAAGCACAGTGTGAGCCGTTCCTAGACGTGGCTAAGAAATGTACGTACTAGACTTTTTTTTCCAAATCTACTAGAAATTTACTATAATGGCCAGCAAAAACCAATCCTAAAGATGGGACCCACTTAGTACAACATAAGCCAATCGATTGCACCACTATGTATCTATAGCCAAATTTCTCCATAAACTTTGGGTGGGTCGTAAATATTTGCAGCTAGTAGCTCGATCGCTTGATGGACCAATGAGATTGCTCGAAGGCCAGCGACGAGACCCAGTACTTGATGGTTTTCTTCCACTATTCACTCTCCTCTCTCCTCCTACTAGTACAACCTCGCTTTGTGTTCACAAAAACCATTGTCTTCCACTGCTCCTCCCTTTCTTCTCTACTTATTCATCCAGCGATGTCACAAAATATCCCGTATCTTCAGAAAAACATCACGATGGCGGTGGTTAGAGCCGTGGAGAAATCCTACTAGCAGGGTGACCTGCATGCTCGGTCCGAGAATGGAGAGCAGCCATGGGGCAATGGCTTGTCTTCTCCCATGTATCTAAAGAGCAGTTATCATGGGGACCAAGAGTTTGGGTAGGTTTATAATTCCGTTGATTCCTCGGCTGTCTGCTCCAACTATCGAACCTTCTCTAGACATCTTCTAGGGCAGGTGGCTCGAACGTCGAATTTTTCACCCCACGGGTCGATAGCACGACGGATATCTCTGACGTGTACGATGCCCTCATGCCCGATCTCGGTCATAGAAGAGAGGTATTGTAGTAACTATACATGTATTGACATTTTATGTTCTTCTCTATATGCACTCCATGCTCTCTTACTGATGATGCATTTTCCATGCAGGAAGTCAGGGCGAGAATCTTGGCCAAAGTAGATGAAATCTACAATCATAACATCAACATTCTTCAGAAAACATCAAGCTCAACCTAGAGTGTGATCGTCTCCGAGCCGATTTGGCTTTTCAAATGAAGCTCACACGATCTTACAAGCGTGACTCCTCGACGCTTCGCGCTAAGTGCGAAAATTTGAAGAAGGAAGTCACGGAGCTCCGCAGCCAACAACTACCGTTGTGGAGATCGTCCAGGTCACGCCCTGCTAAGTAGGAAGAGAGAAGCCATCTCATGTTGGCTGTCGAGGTCACGACCATTGCCGAGGTCATCGAGGCCTTGCCTCCGCAGGGAGGCCACAATGTTGCAATCACCGAATCTTGGAGTAGGAACTAGGAAGGGGGAGGACTTGCCGGCGTGGCCCTCCTTTTTCTTTCTTTTGGGTGCATGGATCGTTTTTTCTCATCCGTCTTTGCATAATTATATTGCACTATTTAGCGTTCGAATGCACTCTGTGGAGCTTTTGTAACGATATACTTGCCATATAGTAGTCACTGTTTAGTGTACATATACATTCAAATTTAGTCAAATATGTGACATCCTTTTTAATTTAGTTGGAGGGTATTTTCAGAAAAATTAGGATGGAGGGAGAGTATGTCTGATAATACAAAATAATTAAATCATCAATGAGTGATCTTTAAATTTGGTCATACTTTCTACTTTGTCAGATGTGTTGGGATCTAGTGTCTAGTATACTTATCAACTGTTATGTCTTCCCTTTACGTGGCCCCTACGTTGTTGAGTGAGTTATCGGGTAATTTTTTTGTTCTTCCTATTAAAATATTGTGGTTATGATATAGGGAAGATAATATAGGGTCGTTGCTGGAGATAAGAAAATTTTAGGGGAAGAATCCTTTTAGGCTAGTCATAGTGCAAATAACTTCATGAGTAACTAAGGGTCCTACTTAGTAAAATTGCTTATGTGGTAGTGAGTTATTCACACATATTTGAAGTAACTATCTCCTTGACTTGGTCCCAGGTTAAGTTGAGTTGTAGATCCACACTAATAGAAATAACAAATCACTTTAGAAATGCATTTACAAAATTCTATAGACCAAACCATTAGGTATCTATACCTAATTCCAACTTCCAGTGATGTGCTACATCAAAAGCTATCAAGACCTAGGAGCTCACTATTTATTGAGCTCTGGTTGGATTTTAAGAAATTAAATACTTCTATATGTGGTGTTATCACTAGATAAATCATTTCAGAAGCTTAGCAACTCCCAAAATACTGTTTCCAATTTCTACTAGAAGGTATTTTTAATTCCTAAGCAATGTCCTTAGTTTGATTCCTTTTGGACTTGTAAAATAAATCTGTTTAAAAGGACAAATAGACTACTGAACTGATTTTGGGAATTCTGTTAATTATTTTGAGGTGTTTCCAACTCTCAACAATAATGAACTCAAATATATACCATAGACTCTGAGAACATTTTTTTGAGCTCCAGGACTTTTATGGTGATTTATTTACCTAAACTAGGGTTTATTTCACTAGAAAATTCATATCTAAATAAAGAAAATTGATAAAATAGTGAAACCACATTTATTGTCCTTGTTTATGCAATACCTTTCTGGTGCTATCATTTTTCTACACAGATATCATACATAACTAATCCTTGGAGTTAAACCCCTTATTCAAGTGGTATTTGACAAATAAATCACAGAAGCAGGTCCACAAAAAGGTAATTAAAGTATTTACAAATGCTATGATCTCAAAACCTATTGAAGTTAGTAACGCGTTGAATGCTTGTTGCTGTATTGTATTGATTCTTGTATGCCATGTGTTGATTGTGGCCTCTGTTTGTTTACATGTATTCTCTCTAACAACGATAGTTGCGATTATTTTGAGGACTAAAGAAGAGGGTTATTATTTTGGTTAATTATGATTTCCTACGAAGAAGTCCAGGGACATACATTCATATTGTTGGTCACATGAAAGACACCTTCTTGCTCATAAGCCTTGTCCTAATGTTTTACTTATGCATGTTTTTACCTAATGTTTTATGAAAACTGCATTGTTTTATTATATGATGAGCTATACCTGGTAGTGGCTTGGCTTCTCCAAACAATTACACTTTTGTACTATTAAGTACAGACCCCTTGATGACACCTACTTGTCCCTAGTATGATAGTTGGTGTATAACACCATACCCCTTTGGAGATCTCGTTTTAGCGGAAGCAAAGCTATAGGATGGGAAGACCGCCGAAAAAGTTTTACAAAATGTTTTACGGCAAAACCTTGGTCAGATTCGACCTACCAAGATAAGTTTGAGAAAAGAAAAAGGTTTTGCTTTTACAAAATAAAGCGATGAAAAATGTTTTCGAAAACGCACCCGTTTCTTTGAAGCTCTAGCTATAACAACTTAACCCGTGCAACCACATTACTATGGATTGGATAGGGCTGGACTTCAAGTTTTCTACTCTAGTGTGGGAATTCTCACAACTACGTAGAAGGGATCATCTCCCACGAATGTCGGGTTTCCTTTACAGAAAGGGTCAACTATTAGACAGTCACCTGGAGGAGATGCGAACTGCCCTCGGGAGCAGTCGGAAGATACTATGAGCCTCTCATTGAAAGTACCCACTCTCGAGGAGTCATAATGCGCTCTGGTTGCTCCTTCGCCCGGATGTCCCGGTGTTGAGGGGAACAACTCATAGGGTAGGGCCTATACTAGAGTGGCATTCAGAGAATCTTGATCGGTTACTCGACCCACGATCCATAGGTGATCAGGGAAGGGTAGTTGGATGTTGTGGGTAAAGTGTACATGCTTTGCATAGTGTAAATCTATTTGAATAGCCGTGTTTGCGGTTATGAACATGTTGGACAAACTACTATAGAGCGGTGCTGGTTTTTATTTAAAAAAGGACTTCGGAAAAGCAAAGGTTTTGCAAATGTTTTGACCATGTGTCATCGGGTTGATGAAAAGTATGCCATGAGGGGGTCCTCGAGGCGTGCGGAAGAGAGGGGTATGAGACATACGGTGTTCTGGGACGGTGAGCACACAAGTTTACCCAGGTTCAAATCCGTCGTCTTTGGACGGATCATACTCCTGCTAGCAATCCAGTAATACGACAGAGCCGGAATATGGGTTACAAGGGTTTTGCCTGTGCGAGTTGAGATTGTAGACTATTGTGGGGTGCCCTAAAGGCTTGCCCTAGGATGTCTTATATAGATATACAACCTAGGGTTTATAGGAGAGACCTATCCGGCTATGACTAAGAGTTGGTTACAGAGTACATCTTGAACTACAAGTAACAATACAAGCCTATGTCGGTAAGTCTTCTAGGCCTTCCTGTAGCTGGACTGGACTCCGTCTCTTCTCCCTGACTGGGTCGCCCATGAAGCAAAGATCTAACCCGAAGTGGGCCACCCTGGTCAGTGAGGCACAGTGAGGATATCCGGAAAGTATATCCCCAACAGCAGCCCCCGAAAGCCTCCAAGATCCAGAGTCAGATTTCATCATCGTCTAGCTTGATCCATCTTCGGCTTGTATAATCTTGAAGGGTTCCTCAAAATTCCAAAGAAAGGATAGGATCCAAGTCTCAAAGCGAGTCAGACCTATGAGTACATTATTCGAGTTTCCAGCCTAAAATTCAAACTTCAACCGGAACTTGGTCCCTGACATAACCTGACATTAGTCAAGGTCAAGTCACGTCATTGACAGATATTCCTATCAGCATGACCATTGCTGGGTCCACCTTTTGCAGAACCGAGGTGTCATTTTAATGCATGCGTGGAGATCGAGGCGGCGTAATCCTCGCGAGGAGGTTACCTAGCTCCTTCCACGACATGTGGCACGGTTACTGTTTATCTTGCACGAATCTTGGCACGGGCAAAGGATATAAGGAGTCTAGATCTCCTCTTTCTTCCTTACCAGCGCTAGTGGTTTCTCCTTCCTCTCGACACTTCCTATGACAGAGCTCTTCTACCTCCCCCAAATCCCACAATGCCGCCCATCCTAGGTCACCAGCGCCCAAAAAATGGCTGAGGCCTCATCTTCTCCCACGGCAGAGACGACACCTGCGGCGGAGAGGGAGAAGTTTCACGGGGTTTGAATCCCTGGCATCCTTGGTGATGCCAAGCTCCGCATCGTCGAAAATGAAGGCCTCCTCCACGCTGGCGACTGGCAGAACGGTTTTGGACCAACCATCCCCACCCCCAATGCCGACGAGCGAGTGCATTTCCGCACCCACCTCGACAGAGGTTTGAGCTTCCCTCCCTCAGATTTCTTTTCTGAGGTTATAGATCATTCCGGAGTGCAACTCCACCATGTCCCCCCAAACTCTCTTTTAGAGATCAGCGCTTATGCCTCTTTGTGTGAGGGGTATCTCGACATTCGTCCGAGTCTTCTTCTCTTCCAGTATTACTTTCATACCCAGAGAAATTCTATCACCGCCGGTAATCCTTACATTACCAGAACACTTAGCTTTTCTGTTAGGAGAGAGTGAGTCTATCCTAGGGTCAAGGCTAGTGAGTCGGTGAAACATTGTTCGTCCACGTTCTTCTATCATAAGGACAGACTGGCTCCAAGAAAAGCTACCGCTTTGCTGGCTTTTGTTGACGGTGCCGCCACGCCCCAAGAGTCCTGGGACACAGATGCTCCGGCTCCTATTGACGATCTGCTTCTTGCTAAGAGGAAGATCGAATATCTCATGAAGCACAAAGGAAGTGCTCATAGTGAAGAGGTAACTTTCCTCAAAAGGTCTTTTATATTTTATTTATCATTCTTTCTGAAGTGTAATGATCTTTGTTCTATTACCTCTTCAGGGCTAAACAGCTCTCCAAGGGCAAGGGGAAAGGAGGCTCGTCGAAGCCCCTGTGCCAATCAAAGTTAAAATTGACTTCTCCTGCCACAACACCTTCGACGCCTGCCCCATATTCTTCCACAGCACTGGAGATTACTCCATCTATGTCTGTTGCGGAAGATCCGGATTAACAATCAGAGCCAGCGATCCTCGGCTCACAAACCGACATCACCATGGATGACTCGGTATTTGATAAGGGTGAACCCATACAGGGTAATGACCCCTCGGCAGAGGTATTCGTTGATAACCTTCTCAGTAATCCGGGTGTTGCCAAACTTGGCATTACTCAGAAAACTTCTTAGGAGATCCAACGGCTAGCCTAGCAATGCTTGGAGAGCCAGAACATCTCTACTAAGGAGGTTGCACAAGAAGCCGAGGACGTCAAGTACTCCGAGCTTCTTGAACAGATTCGTCTTCGTGATGAGAAACTAAAATCCGGTGTGGCCCCGCCACCACCAGTAAACCTGCTGACCCTCGCCGAGAAGGTTACCACTGAGGTGAACAGGACCTTAAGCAAGCTTACTCATAAACAACATGTAAGTCGGAATTCCAACTCACCTTTTTCATATCATATCCTCTAGCCCCCAAGCATGAAATTGGATAGACAATCCGGATTTATGCATTCATAGGATGCCAAAGAATGAACCAGTATAGCCCCCAAGGCTCGTGCTGATAAGTTAAAATATTAGCCCAAGTCTTTAGTAGACTTCTGACTCTGGGTATTATTCTGACTTACAGAAAGTTAATGCTTATAACTAGAAATTATTGAAGAATATTTGTAATAAGCGGAGAGAGACCAGAGCTCTCTATCTTGAAAATGCTCAACTGAAGATATCCAAATATGAGGCTGAAGGTAATCATTTCAGTCCTTAACCTTACTATTTTTTGCTTTCATAGTCGAATTTTATATTCAACTATTGTCTTTTGCTTACAACACTGGTCAAACAATCATGTGTAATGATTGAAGAGGCTGAGAATCTTAAGACCCTGGAGGTGGAGAACACCGACTTACATCAAGAGCTGAATAAGCTTAAGACGGATCACGAGCGCAGCATTGCACAAGTCCTCGAATCCTCCTCCATGGCCACCAAAGTAATAGTTGAAGCTTCCGACGACGAGCAAACCATATCGGATTTGAATGTCTCAGAAAGATATCAAGGCGAGGGCGATGTCTCCAGTGAGCCGACATGTTCTACCTCTTCTCTTGCATCATAGAGCATCAGAAAAAACAATGTTTTATTCTGAAACAATCGGGTTGTAAATAAGTAGTGTAATACTTTTGCTAGTGCTAATATTTGATATGTCTGTTTAGCACTTTTTGATTTATTTTGTCGTGCCTGAATTTTTACATAAGCACTTTTTATTTTGTCCATACTTATCGCTTATCTGGTTTTCCGCCTGGTCCCTTTTGTGAGCCGGCCAACCTTCCACAAGGAAACTCTGCCGAGCAATGGAGGTCAATTGCTAAACTAGTTTAAAGTCGAAAATAGAGCCGGCTTCCAGTACCAACAATTCTCTACTCAGAAAATGCCCGCATCCGGCAGTCAGATACAGAACCAAAGTATAGACTAGGAAATTTAGATTTATACCCGAAGGTAGCATTTTTAGAATCGTAAATCTTAACCAGAACAAACATGACAATAAAGTACTTTCAAGTATTCTAGGATTTTTGACTATGACATGATCATTCGGAAATAAGATGGTAATATAAAACTTCTCAGAAAAAATTGTGGCAACCAATACTTTATTTCTCATTGAAGATATACACATATATAATTACAAAGAAAGAAAATTTAAGAATAAAAGGGACGTAGTTGGGCAATATTCCATGGTCTGTCTAATTCTTCCGGGTCTGTACTGCCTCCAGCTCTCTTTCTTTTCTTAGTAGCAAGTCTTTCTTTGACTGGCCGCATATCAGTTAGATAGTAAGAACCATTGTGTAATACTCGGCTAACTAAAAATGACCCTTCCCATACTGGGAAAGTTTGTGCTTTCTTTTCTGCGCAAGCGAGGGAACCAAATCGCCCTTATTGAAAGACCGGATTTTGACTCTCTGGCTATGATATTTGCGTAACTTCTGCTGATAGGCTGTTGATCTCATTTCAGCAACAATGTGAACTTCTTCGAATAAATCGAGATCATTTTGTCGAGAAATTTCGGCATCCTCTTCAATATACGCAGCAACTTGGGGAGAAGTATGAATCACATCGCTAGGAAGAACTGCTTCTTCACTATAGACCAAGAAAAAAGGTGTGTATCTGGTTGACCTGTTCGGAGTTGTTCTCAAGCTCCATATTACAGATGGTAATTCATCTGCCCAAGCCCCACAGCACGACGAAGTGCTGCTTCGAGTCTTGGTTTGAGGCCTTGTAGGATTAAACCAGTTGCTCTTTCAACTTGTCCATTAGCATGTGGATGTGCGACTGACGCAATGTCAAGCTGGATATTTTGCTCATTGCAGAATTCGGCAAGCTCTCCCATAGAAAAATTGTTCCCATTGTCTATGATAATACTATGCGGATAACAGTATCGGATTATAACATCCTCGACAAATCTTCTAGTTGTTGCTCCATCACAACTTGTAACGGGTTTAGCTTCAATCCATTTTATGAACTTATCCACCAACACTAAGAGGTGAGTAAATCCACTTGGAGCCCGTTTAAACAATTTTACCATGTCAACCCCCCCAAACCGCGAAGGGCCATGTTATAGGTATTGTTCGCAGCTGATCAGCCAGAACATGAGCTTGTTTGGAGTACTTTTGGCAGCCTTTGCACATCTTGACCAGCCGTTCGGCATCTGCCTTGGCTGTAAGGCAGAAAAATCTGTGTTTGAAAGCTTTTGCCACTAAAGATTTGGCTGCAACGTGATGTCCGCATTCACCTTCGCGGATTTCCCTTAGGATTTCCACTCCTTCTTTCGGAGATACACAGCGCTAAAAAACCCTAGACACACTCCGCTTATAGAGCTCACCATTTATGATAGTATAGGTTTTTGCTCGTCGGACGATCTACTGGCTCAGAATCTCGTCTTCGGGTCATTTTCCGTCTAGCAAGAAGTCAAGGTAGGGTTGAGTTTAGCTAGGAATTACAGTCAGAACTTCCACTAAAGGTGAGTCGGATATTCCTCATCTACTCCTTTTATATAGGGAACTTTGAGGTGCTCTAAAAAAGCGCCATTCGAGACCTTTTTCCATGCAGAGCCTATTCGAGATAATGCATTTGCATCCTCATTTTCTGTTCGAACGATTTAAATAATTCATCCATGACAGCTTTATATGCTGCCATGTGTTTATTTGCATTATAGATATCTGACACTTGTTGAGCAAAAAGATTTGAATCTCCATAACACATTAATCGTCGGATGCCGATATCTTTAGCAATCCGGATTCCGTGCAGTAGTGCTTCATATTCGGCAATGTTGTTTGTTGCCGTGAAGTGGATCTGCAACACATAGAAAAGTTTATCTCCTTGGGGTGATTTGAGCACCACGCCAGCCCCCAAGCACCTTAGACCCGTCAAAATGCAAGGTCCAGTATTCCGACTCTGGGAGGGTCTGTTGTCTCTGTCCAATCAGCGACAAAGTAAGCCAGAATTTGGGATTTGATTGTTGTACGAGGTTTATACTCAATGTCGAAAGCTGAAAGCTCTATGCCCCATTTTGCGACACGTCCTGTAGCATCGTTGGTGTTGATAATGTCTCTCATGGGAGGTCTGCTCACCATGGTAATTGGATGTTCCTGAAAGTAGTGTCGTAGCTTCCAGGATTCAAAGAAAACACTGTAAGCCACCTTTTGATAGTGCGGATATTGCTGCTTTGCTTCAGTTAGGACTTCACTAAGGAGAATATCATTTTGCGGCCCGAATGTTGGGGCACCCAGGCAACGCGGTACCCAAGTTGCCTACAATCAGCCGCGATGACTACAGTTGGCGTGCCAAATACTCAGCGGGTCTTTTTTGGCACGAATTCAACTTTATGTTTCAATACAAAATATCAGGCTAACGGCCGTCAAGTTGGGCCCCCCTGTCAGTTCTTGCTGTTATTTTGCTCCCGTTGCTTAGGCGTCAATTAGGCTTGTAGCGTTGGTGCCTGCATCCATTACGCGTCTTCTACTTCCCAGGAGCGGCAATCTGTGGGGTGTCGCAGCCATGGCACGGATCTGGGACATGGACGAACCTGCTCGGCCCTTCTCTCCTCCCTATAGGCTTGCAGCATTGGCGCCTGGATCCATTACGCGCCTTCTTCTTCCCCGGAGCGGAAATCTGTGGTCACGGCCATGGTGCGGAGCTGGGAAGTGATGAACCTGCTCGGCCCTGCTCTCCTCCCCATCCCGAGTCAGAGCTCGCGCTCACCATGGATGCACCCATGGCATGGTGCAGGGACGAGAATTCGTTCCCAGTGAGATCTGTCACCGTGTCGACCATCCTCGGTCATGTTTTCCTCCTCTAGAATCCGAGCTCGCCGCCGCCGTGGTCGCACCCACACTAATTATGCCAGGTCTCTATGGTAGCTCAAGTTCTGACATGTTGAACCTATAAGCGAATTCGGAGCTGGGCGGCGGCAACCCGTTGTTGAACCTATAAGGAATTTGCTGAAGACTGTGTGCCGCTCCAAGGTCTTCGGCTGATACCTCCGGCTTCTGCAAACATCCACCACCGATATGAGAACATTTAGTTATTTCAATACAAAATTTCGACCAATTTAACTTGTTGATGTTTTCCTTGACAATTATAATATAATCGAGCACTAGAAATATTTTGTAGCGTGCATGAGCAGGATCAGTAATATAATTAAACAGTAGAAATTTTAAGGCACTCCATATAAAGGAGTAGATTAATATATATATATAGAAGGTTCACCAGAGACACCATGTGGATATATTGTCTTACATGCCACACAGGTAATAATAATTTACTAAAACAAAATAAAAGAAGGAGGCTGGGACATGGAGACGCCTAGCAGGGCAGGGGCATCAGCAGGAGCTAGGGACATCCTAGTCGAGGGGATACATGCCAGTCCTGACATAATCCCGGAGGAATTTGTTGAAGGCTGCATGCCGCACCAAGGTAATCGGCTTATGCCTTCTGCCTCCACTTCTGGCAACGACCACCGCATGTTGGATCATGTTGTTGAGGTCCACGTTGATTGCTCTACCACAGAATGGGCAAAACAGTCTCCCCCTACGATAGAAACGGATTAGCCCACACCGTAACCGCCTCAGCACATAGCGGCTCTTGTTGCCCTGGATTCCTTGATATCGTCCACTTCATCATCATCCTCCTGTTGATTTTTACGAACATAACTTAGAACTCATACATATGATTGAATTGTATTACAACTCAAGAATTGACAACATGTATATGTAAGACAATATATCTGTGGATATCAAAGATAAAGCATCTCAGCAATAGTTTGATTAGTCCATATATCATTTCATCTCAACACAATGACAATTAATTGCATCAGAGTGTATGTAAAATAAACCTAGGGGCCTATAAGTTTCTGCATTGATGGAGTCAATGAACAAAGTAACAATTTCACAACCTATAATGTTGTTGTACATCACCCCGGGTTCGCTAACTCATCCCAAAAAGAATCTGGCACTAATGTGTCTGCCTCTCTTTTGGGACAAATTTGAATCATTGGCCACAATAAGAAATTGAAATGTAATCGTACAAAACAATATTCAGGGATATACATAGTCAGGTACAAAAAAAGCCTAAATATTGTAATTTTAAATAAAAAACCAAACAATTAATCATCAGGTATATGTTAAAAATACTTATGATCAAAACCATTCATTTACATATGCATCATACGAATCATTCAAAGATCAGAAACAAATGAAGGATCATATATGTAGTTCATATGAGAATAAATCAAGGGCCTCATAATTTGTTCACAGATGGAGTTGGAGAATCAAAGTACCAACAACACAACCTATATTATTTGTGTGCATTGCTGCCTCAGGTTCACCAACCCATCCCTAAAACACGACACCATCATACGTGTCCCCCTTTGAACACTTTTGGGGCAAATTTCAATCGTCAGCCTTGGTGACAAACTGAAATGTAATTCTTATACACTATGAATGCATGGAATTGATAATTCAAATATCATAGTTCTATGAATGCAGAATAAAGATTGTGGCCTCATAAGTTTCTTGAGGGATGGCGTAAGCGAACCAAGTAACAATTGCACAACTTATATTGATCTTGTACATGGCCCCAGGTTCGCTAACTCATCCCTGAAAAAATCTGACACCAATGTGTTTGCCTCTCTTTCGGGGGAAATTTGAATCATTGGCCATAATAAGAAATTGAAATTTAATCGTACAAAACAATATTCAGGGATATACATATGCATCGTACGACTCATTCATAGATCATAAACAATAAAAATATTATATATATAGGTTCCATATGAGAATAAATTAAGGGCCTCCTTTTTTTCAAAGATGGAGTTGGAGAACCAAAATACCAACAGCACAACCTATATTGTTTATGTACATTGTTGCCTCAGGTTCACTAACCATCCCTAAGAAAACGACACCATCAGATGCCCTTACACTATTTTGGGAAAAAATTGAATCATTGGGCTCAGTAAGGAATAGAAATGTAATGTTATAGGCATGTTGTGTATCAAAATCAACACTCAACTAGCAAACTCAACTAGATGGCAGATGACCGAATTGGAGTTTTGTGACTAGACGGATTGGGGTTTTGTGACTAGATGGGAGATGCATCAATCCATCGTTCAAACCATATATATACTAGCCTACATCAAGAGCAAATCCTATGTATGAACAGTGAAATCTACGGCTGCGACTAGAGAAGCTAGCAATGTAGTACCTTGGACTCCTCATCAGGGACCTCCTCCTCGAAATCGTCATTCTCTGCGATTGCGTCGAAGATTTCTTGGACGGGGATGGGGTCCTTGATGTAGAGCACCGGATTGCCTCCGCCTGCCGCCTGCCCCCCATCCAGATCTGCCACTAGAACCACGACGTTGTAGGCCACGATGTGGTCGGCCACATGCTGCTCGGCGGTGACGGCTACTGGTTGGAGGGATGAGCTCGAACCCTCGACGGCGTAGCAACGAGCGGTGTTCGTGCCCAGAGAAGACGGCTCCGCCTGCTTGGCGATGACCGAGCCATCTACTGTTGCGCCTTCAACTGGCTTCACCTCTGGCTCGTCTCCACGCGTACGCTTCATGGCGCACCTAGGGAAGTAAGTAGTGCAAGCGAAGGAGCTTTGGCGCGCGCGGTAGGTGCAGATTGGGGTTTTGGGACTAGACAGATTGGGAAATATGACACAAGCACATGGAAGAAGAAGGTCGAGAGGGTTTATAAACACTGGCCCGTTCGTAGTCCTCGAGTGGACACATGTGGTGGGCGGGGGGATGGGGCTACCACGATCTCCACCTTTTTTTTGGGTTCCCGTTTTTTGAAACAGCCACGATCTACACTTTAGAGCTGCATTGAAAACACGCTCATGGCAGACCTTGATTCCAGTGCATGCAAGTGGCGTCGAACCAATTTCTAGAAACGTTAGATCTACACGAGGGGGCCTTGACTCATGGAAGTTACTTCCGATAGGGCCCAGATGGAAGTGAGATTGAGAGCGCTGCGTAAAAATGGGAAATGTCTTATTAAAATCAAGTGGCAATAAATTGCAGCGTCCCGTAAACAACCGTGCACTTGATGACCCCGTTACCTTGTGCATGTGTTTTAGTAAAGTTGTAGTCTTTGCAGACTAGATTAAACGTGACATGACCACTCGACGACTTTTTCCATGGACAGCATCGTGTTCCTTCTTGTAGAAGTCTCGCTGAGGGAGACGGCCGTTCTGTGTCATGCTATATTGTGAAGGGCACGACGTGTACAACGATCCTCATTGGATCACACAGGATCAACGGTTGGTACGCACGATCCGCGTGACAACTGTGACAACCAATCAGGGTGTAGCAGACAGAGTGAGCATAGGTTTGGGCTTCTGCGAAAGAGAGAGAGGGCAAAACTGAGTAGTATCAAAAAACCAAGTGCAAAACTAAGTATTATAAAAATGGAATGTTAGTGTCCTATACGATGAAATACATCGTGGCATACATCAAATTATACCAAGATAGATCCACTAGAGTTCATTGGATGTGTGTTCTTCTCATAAACCGCATATGGATCCACTAGAGTCATTGCATATGTGTTATCATCACAAACCACACATGGATGCACCAGTGTCATTGGATGTGTGTTATTTTCACAAACCACATACGGATCCACCAGTGTCATTGCGCGTGTGTTCTTTTCATTAACAACATGTGGATCAACCAGTGTCATTGAATGTGTGTTCTTTTCACAAACAGGATATGGATCCACTAGAGTCATTGCATGTGTGTTCTTTCAATAAACCACAGCTAGAGTCATTGCATGTGTATTGTTTTCATTAACCACAGCTAGAGTCATTGCATGTCTGTTATTTTCACAAACGACATATGAATCCAGTAGAGTCATTGCATGTGTGTACTTTTCGCAAACCACAATTAGAGTCATTGCATGTCTGTTCTTCTCACAAACCACATAAGGATCCACCAGTGTCATTTCATGTGTGTTCTTTTCATTAACCATAGCTAGACTAAGCATGTATGTTATTTCCACAAACCACATAAGGATCCACCAGAGTCATTGCATGTGTGTTCTTTCACAAACCACAGCTAGTGTCATTGCATGTTTGTTCTTTTCACAAACCCCAAACTAGATTCATTGCATGTCTGTTCTTTCCACAAACAACATATGGATCCACCAGTGTCATTGCATGTCTGTTCTTTTCATTAATCACAGCCAGTATCATTGCATGTGTGTTCTTTCCACAAACCAATTATGGATCCACCAATGTCATTGAAATGGGTGTTCTTTTCAGAAACCACAGCTAGTGTCATTGCATATATGTTCTTTCCTTAAACCAAATATGGATCCTCTAGTGTCATTAAATGTGTGTTGTTCTCACAAACCACATATGGATCCACCAGTGTCATTGGATGTGTGTTCTTCTCACAAACCACATATGGATCCACCAGAGTTCATTGCATGTCTGTTCTTTTCACAAACAACATAAGGATCCACCACAGTCATTGCATGTGTGTTCTTTTCACAAATTACAACTAGAGTCATTGCATGTGTATTCTTTACACAAACCACATATGGATCCATCATAGTCATTGCATGTATGTTCTTTTCATTAACGACAACTAGAGTCATTGCATGTCTGTTCTTTCCACAAATAACATATGGATCCACCAGCGTCATTACATGTGTGTTCTTTTCATTAACCACAACTAGAGTCATTACATGTCTATTCTTTTCACAAAACACATATGGATCCACCAGTTTGATTGCATGTTTATTCTTTTCACAAACCACAACTAGAGTCATTACATGTCTGTTCTTTTCACAAACCACATATGGATCCACCAATGTCATTGCATGTGTGTTCTTTTCACAAACCACAGATAGAGTCATTGCATGTGTGTTCTTTTCACAAACCACATAAGCTTCCACCAGTGTCATTGGATGTTTGTTCTTCTCATGAACCACACCTAGAGTCAGTGCATGTTTGTTCTTTCACAAACCACACATGGATCCACCAGGGTCATTGGATGTGTGTTCTTCTCACAAACCATATATGGATCCACCAGTGTGATTTCAAGTGTTTTCTTTTCATAAACCATAGCTAGAGTCATTGCACGTGTGTTCTTTTCACAAGCCACATAAGGATCCACTAGTGTCATTGAATGTGTGTTCTTTTCATGAACCACATCCAGTGACATTGCATGTGTGTTCTTCTCACAAACCACATATGGATTCACCAGTGTAATTGGATGTGTGTTCTTCTGACAAACCACATATGGATCCACTAGAGTTCATTGCATGCCCGTTCTTTTCAGAAACCACATAAGGATCCACAATGGTCATTGCATGTGTGTTCTTTTCACAAACCATAGATAGAGTGATTATATTTGTGTTCTTTTCACAAACCACATATGGATCCACAGTGTCATTGCATGTGTGTTCTTTTCATCAACCACAGCTAGAGTCATTGCATGTATGTTCTTTACACAAACCACATATGCATCCACCAGAGTCATTGCATGTGTGTTCTTTTCACAAACCACAGCTAGAGTCATTGCATGTTTGTTCTTTTCACAAACCACATATGGATCCACTAGTGTGATTGCATGTGTGTTCTTTTCACAAATCACAGCTTGAGTCATTGCATGTGTGTTCTTTCACAAACCACATAAGGATCCACCATTGTCATTAGATGTGTGTTCTTTTCATGAACCACACCTAGAGTTAGTGCATGTCTGTTCTTTCACCAACAACACATGGATCCACCAGTGTCATTGGATGTGTGTTCTTCTCACAAACCACATATGGACCCACCATTTTAATTGCATGTGTGTTCTTTTCACAAACCACAGCTAGAGTCATTGCATGTGTGTTCTTTTCAAAAACCACATAAGGATCCACCAATTTCAATGGATGTGTGTTCTTTTCATGAACCACACCTAGTGTCATTGCATGTGTGTTATTCTCACAAACCACATGTGGATCCACCAGTGTCATTGGATGTGTGTTCTCCTCACAAACCACATTTGGATCCACTGGAGTTCATTGCATGTCTGTTCCTTTCAGAAAACACATAAGGATCCACCAGAGTCATTTCATGTGAGTTCTTTTCACAAACCATAGCTCGAGTCATTGCATGTGTGTTGTTTTCACAAACCACATATGGATCCATTAGAGTCATTGCATGTCTATTCTTTTCATTAACCACAGCTACAGTCATTGCATGTCTGTTCTTTCCACAAACCACATATGGATCCACCAGTGTCATTGGATGTGTGCTCTTTTCATGAACCACACCTACAGGCATTGCGTGTCTGTTCTTTTCACAAACCACACATGGAGCCACCAGTGTGATTATATTTCTTGTTCTTTTCACAAACCACAACTAGAGTCATTGCATGTTTGTTCTTTTCACAAACCACATATGGATCCACCAGTGTCATTGCATGTGTGTTATTTTCAAAACCACATATTGATCCACTAGTGTCATTGCATGTGTGTTCTTGTCACAAACCACATATGGATCCACCAGAGTTCATTGCATGTCTGTTCTTTTCACAAACCACATATGGATCCACCAATGTCATTGCATGTGTGTTCTTTTCATTAACGATAGCTAGAGTCATTGCATGTCTATTATTTTCACAAACCACATGGATCCACCAGAGTCATTGCATGTATGTTCTTTTCATTAACCACAACTAGAGTCATTGCATGTGACGTCTTTTCACAAACCACATATGGATCCATGAGAGTCATTGCATGTCTGTTCTTTTCATTAAACACGGCTAGTGTCATTGCATGTCGGTTCTTTCCACAAACTACACATGGATCCACCAGTGTCATTGCATGTCTATTCTTTTCATTAACCACAACTAGAGTAATTGCATCTCTATTCTTTCCATAAACAACAGATGGATCCACCAGTGTCAGTGCATGTCTGTTCTTTTCATTAACCATAGCCAGTGTCATTGTATGTGTGTTCTTTCCACAAACCACATATGGATCCACCAATCTCATTGAAATGTGTGTTCTTTTCACAAACCATAGCTAGTGTCATTTTATGTCTGTTCTTCCCATGAACCACATATGGATCCAGCGGTGTCATTGCATGTGTGTTCTTCTCACAAACCACATATGGATCCACCAGAGTCATTAGATGTGTGTTCTTCTCACAAACCACATATGGATCCACCAGAGTTCATTGCATGTCTGTTCTTTCCACAAACGACATAAGGATCCACCAGAGTCATTGCATGTGTGTTCTTTTCACAAACCACAACTAGACTCATTGCATGTGTGTTCTTTTCACAAACCACATATGGATCCATTAGACTCATTGCATTTCTGTTCTTTTCATTAAACACAACTACAGTCATTGCATTTCTGTTCTTTCCACAAACATAATACGGATCCACCAGTGTCATTGCATGTGTGTTCTTTTCATTAACTACAGCTAGAGTCATTGCATGTTTGTTCTTTTCAAAAACCACATGTGGATCCACTAGAGTCATTGCATGTGTGTTCTTTTCACAAACCACAGCTAGAGTCATAGAATGTATGTTCTTTTCACAAACCACATATGGATCCACTAGTGTGATTTCATGTGTGTTCTTTTCACAAATCACAGCTAGAGTCATTGCATGTGTGTTCTTTCACAAACCACATAAGGATCCACCATTGTCATTGGATGTGAGTTCTTTCCATGAACCACACCAAGAGTCAGTGCATGTCTGTTCTTTCACAAACAACACATGGATCCACCAGTGTCATTGGATGTGTGTTCTTCTCACAAACCAGATATGGATCCACCATTGTAATTGCATGTGTGTTCTTTTCACAAACCACAACTAGAGTCATTACATGTGTGTTCTTTTCACAAAGCACATAAGGATCCACCAGTGTGATTGGATGTGTGTCCTTTTCATGAACCACACCTAGAGTCTGTGCATGTCTATTCTTTCACAAACGACAAATGGATCCACTAGTGTCATTGGATTTGTGTTCTTCTCACAACCACATATGGATCCACCATAGTTCATTGCATGTGTGTTCTTTTCACGAACCACAGCTAGTCATCACATGTGTGTTATTTTCACAAACCACATAAGGATCCACCAGTGTCATTGGATGTGTGTTCTTTTCATGAACCACACCCAGTGTCATTGGATGTGTGTTCTTCTCACAAACCACGTAGGGATCCACTAGAGTTCATTGCTTGTTTGTTCCTTTCACAAACCACATAAGGATCCACCAGTGTGATTTCATGTGCGTTCTTTTCATTAACCACAACTAGAGTCATTGCATGCCTGTTCTTTTCACAACCCACATATGGATCCACCAGTGTAATTGCATGTGTATTCTTTTCACAAACCACAACTAGTGTCATTGCATGTCTGTTCTTTTCACAAACCACATATGGATCCACCAGTGTCATTGCATGTGTGTACTTTTCACAAACCACAACTCGAGTCATTGGATGTGTGTTCTTTTCACAAACCACACATGGATCCACCAGTGTCATTGCATGTGTATTCTTCTCAAGAACCACATTTGGATCCACCTGAGTTCATTGCATGTCCGTTCTTTTCACAAACCACATAAGGATCCACTAGAGTCATTGCATGTGTGTTCTTTTCACAAAGCACAGCTAGAGTCATCGCATGTGTGTTCTTTTCACAAACCATATATGGATCCATCAGAGTCATTGCATGTCAGTTCTTTTCATTAACCAAAGCTATAGTCGTTGCATGTGTGTTCTTCTCACAAACCACATATGGATCCACCAGAGTCATTAGATGTGTGTTCTTCTCACAAACCACATATGGATCCACCAGAGTTCATTGCATGTATGTTCTTTTCACAAACGACATAAGGTTCCACCAGAGTCATTGCATGTGTGTTCTTTTCACAAACCACAACTAGACTCATTGCATGTGTGTTCTTTTCAACAACCACATATGGATCCATTAGAGTCATTGCATTTCTGTTCTTTTCATTAAACACAACTACAGTCATTCCATTTCTGTTCTTTCCACAAACATAATATGGATTCACCAGTGTCATTGCATGTGTGTTCTTTTCATTAACTACAGCTAGAGTCATTGCATGTTTGTTCTTTTCACAAACCACACGTGGATCCACTAGAGTCATTGCATGTGTGTTCTTTTCACAAACCACAGCTAGAGTCATTGAATGTATGTTCTTTTCACAAACCACATATGGATCCACTAGTGTGATTGCATGTGTGTTCTTTTCACAAATCACAGCTAGAGTCATTGCATGTGTGTTCTTTCACAAACCACATAAGGATCCACCATTGTCATTGGATGTGTGTTCTTTCCCTGAACCACACCTAGAGTAAGTGCATGTCTTTTCTTTCACAAACAACACATGGATCCACCAGTGTCATTGGATGTGTGTTCTTCTCACAAACCACATATGGATCCACCATTGTAATTGCATGTGTGTTCTTTTCACAAACCACAGCTAGAGACATTACATGTGTGTTCTTTTCACAAACCACATAAGGATCCACCAGTGTGATTGGATGTGTGTCCTTTTCATGAACCACACCTAGAGTATGTGCATGTCTATTCTTTCACAAACGACAAATGGATCCACTAGTGTCATTGGATGTGTGTTCTTCACACAACCACATATGGATCCACCATAGTTCATTGCATGTGTGTTCTTTTCACGAACCACAGCTAGAGTCATCACATGTGTGTTGTTTTCACAAAGCACATAAGGATCCACCAGTGTCATTGGATGTGTGTTCTTTTCATGAACCACACCCAGTGTCATTGCATGTGTGTTCTTCTCACAAACCACATATGGATCCACTAGTGTCATTGGATGTGTGTTCTTCTCACAAACCATGTAGCGATCCACTAGAGGTCATTGCTTGTCTGTTCCTTTCATAAACCACATAAGGATCCACCAGTGTGATTTCATGTGCGTTCTTTTCATTAACCACAACTAGAGTCATTGCATGCCTGTTCTTTTGACAAACCACATATGGATCCACCAGTGTGATTGCATGTGTATTCTTTTCACAAACCACAACTAGTGTCATTGCATGTCTGTTCTTTTCACAAACCACATATGGATCCACCAGTGTCATTGCATGTGTGTACTTTTCACAAACCACAACTCGAGTCATTGGATGTGTCTTCTTCTCACAAACCAAACATGGATCCACTTGTGTCATTGCATGTGTATTCTTCTCAAGAACCACATTTGGATCCACCAGTGTTCATTGCATGTCTGTTCTTTTCACAAACCACATAAGGATCCACTAGAGTCATTGCATGTGTGTTCTTTTCACAAACCACAGCTAGAGTCATTGCATGTGTGTTCTTTTCACAAACCAGATATGGATCCATCAGAGTCATTGCATGTCTGTTCTTTTCATTAACCAGAGCTATAGTCATTGCATGTGTGTTCTTCTCACAAATCACATATGGATCCACCAGAGTCATTAGATGTGTGTTCTTCTCACAAACCACATATGGATCCACCAGAGTTCATTGCATGTCTGTTCTTTTCACAAACGACATAAGGATCCACCAGAGTCATTGCATGTGTGTTCTTTTCACAAACCACAACTAGACTCATTGCATGTGTGTTCTTTTCACAAACCACATATGGATCCATTAGAGTCATTGCATTTCTGTTCTTTTCATTAAACACAACTACAGTCATTGCATTTCTGTTCTTTCCACAAACATAATATGGATCCACCAGTGTCATTGCATGTGTGTTCTTTTCATTAACTACAGCTAGAGTCATTGCATGTTTGTTCTTTTCACAAACCACACGTGGATCCACTAGAGTCATTGCATGTGTGTTCTTTTCACAAACTACAGCTAGAGTCATTGAATGTATGTTCTTTTCACAAACCACATATGGATCCACTAGTGTGATTGCATGTGTGTTCTTTTCAGAAATCACAGCTAGAGTCATTGCATGTGTGTTCTTTCACAAACCACATAAGGATCCACCATTGTCATTGGATGTGTGTTCTTTCCTTGAACCACACCTAGAGTCAGTGCATGTCTGTTCTTTCACAAACAACACATGGATCCACCAGTGTCATTGGATGTGTGTTCTTCTCACAAACCACATATGGATCCACCATTGTAATTGCATGTGTGTTCTTTTCATAAACCACAGCTAGAGTCATTACATGTGTGTTCTTTTCACAAACGACATAAGGATCCACCAGTGTGATTGGATGTGTGTCCTTTTCATGAACCACACCTAGAGTCTGTGCATGTCTATTCTTTCACAAACGACAAATGGATCCACTAGTGTCATTGGATGTGTGTTCTTCTCACAACCACATATGGGTCGACCATAGTTCATTGCATGGGTGTTATTTTCACGAACCACAGCTAGAGTCATCACATGTGTGTTGTTTTCACAA